>RJVU01075617.1:7123025-7145343 GCA_003731715.1 Anabarilius grahami
ATGCCATGATTGACCAGTCAAAATCATATGTTCCACAGAGCCATGTAATAAAACAGAATATTCCTTTTCCAAGGGCAAGAGATGCACTCAAACCAAAATAGTAAATCTAACCTCTCTCTCCCTCCAGGCATTATCAAGTAATCCTAAGATTGATGTGCGGGAAGGGAAATATGCCTTTAAACCCAAGTATCATCTGAAGGATAAGAAAGCTCTGCTAAGACTACTGGACAAACACGATCAGCTGGGACTAGGAGGAGTATTACTAGATGATGTTGAAGAGGGTCTACCCAACGCAGCCAAGGCTATTAAAGTAAAGCACTAATGTCACTCGTTAGAAAAAATTGGTGGATATTTTTTCTAGACAGTACATTTAAATCATCAGAAGCACAGAAACTTCAAAATGTCTAGGGACATCATTGAACAGACACGTTGTAATATATATATATATTTTTTTAAGATTTTCAAATTCTCCTTTTGTTTTAGCACTTAATTTAGATATAATATTTATTTGGAAATAATTAATCTGCTATCCAGCATTGTGTATTTAATGTGTAGTTCTCATTTAGAAAGAAGCAGATTAGCTTTTTTTAATATTTGAAATAGTTTTTTGTTCTTTTGTTCAGGCACTTGGGGATCAGATTATATTTGTGACCAGGCCAGATAAGAAGAAGATTCTATTCTACAATGACAAACACTGTCAGTTTACTGTTGATGAAGGTATGTGATGATCATCATAATTAAAGAGTGATTTAATATTAACCTGATCCAGCATTGTCTGTTAGAAGGATTCTGGTGATGTGGGTGGAGCTTCTCTATCATGTCAGTATCATTCATTCTCCAGAGTTCCAAAAGCTGTGGCGCAGCGTTCCTGTTGATTCCATAGATGAGGAAAAAATCGAAGAGTATCTGAAGAAACAGGGCATATCATCCATGCAGGAGACGGGACCAAAGAAAATAGTGCGTTCTATTTCTCACACACATACAGATAAACGTTTACACACAGAGAGACGCACTTTCCAGATTGGCTTGTTCATGCATATTTGTGTGGGAGTGAACGGTTGCTGTGAGGTTGACGTGATTTGTGATTGGATGTTACAGGCACCCATTCAGAAGAGGAAGAAACCTGGAACACAGAGAAAGAGACGGTTTAAGACTCATAATGATCATCTGAATGGAGTACTGGAGGACTACTCTGAGGGAGTTCCCTCCAAGAAGTGACACACACAAACACACACACACACACACTCAAGGCTAAAAAGACAAGACTGCTATCTGTGTGATGTTTGTATATGTGATCTAACGTCTTATTGCCAAAACCATAGACATGCAGACACACATACCTTAGAACTGTACTGAGTGACACAAATGTGAACGGACTGTAAATATTTTCTTTCCACCGTTTGTTTTACTTTTTGCTAGTGCTTTAAACAATGACAATTAAGCTCTTCTTTTTTTAGATTTAAAGATTAAACAAGAGCAATCAAACCAAATCTGTTGTTTTCTTTCAAAGTTATCATATTTAATGTGTCTTGAAATGTAGTGTTTATACTACCATTCAAAAGGTTGGGGGTCATTAAATTTTTTTTTAAATGAAATCAGTCATTTTATTCAGCAGATTGCATGAAATTGATACATTAAAAATGTCTTTTTTTTTCTTTTTTTTTACTATCAAAAGATTTCAATTTTAAATGCTTTTATTTTGAATTTTCTATTCCTCAAAGAATCCTGAAAAACATGTATAGTGGTTTCCCAAAAAATATATTACACAACACAACTGTGCAATAGCAGTATTTCTTGAGCACCAAATAATATTCCACAATATTAGTTCTGCAGTCTTGGTGAGCATAAGGAACTTTTCAAAAACCTCAGAAAATCTTACCAACTCCAAACATTTGAATGGTGTTGTATTCTAGCACAATAAAAAAAGTCTACATTTAATGTGCATTTTGGGAGGAAAATAAAACACAAACACACACCAGACATTTGACCAGAATAAAGAGCTGGTCCATACTGAAGCTTATTTGAGCAATTATTGCCAACTTATACAGGAAGAGCTTTCTGACTGACATCTAAAATAATCAAAGTTTGTTTTGCTCATATGTGCTTTTTAGTGGCGGGGTTATCAGAGATTTATTTTACCATATGTGGAGACTCTTAAGTTCAGTACAGGATGGAAAATAAGACTATTCACATAATTAAAAAAGAAAACAATGCAGAGTATATAGTTCTTGTTAATGTTTTGCACTGCTGCAGAAATCTATTTGTCTGGACTAGTCAACATACATATGTGTTTGTTTCACTACAGGTACAGGTTTCTTTACTAAATGTAAATTGTTTAAAAAAAATTTATTACACTTTTTTTTTTTTTAATTAATTGTGATTAAAAACACTGGAGTTTTCATTATTTTTATATTGTAATAATTTCAAATTAATGTAGAAATATCTGAATATATTTTAAATATTTGTTAAATGGCATCTAATTGTGAATGAAGGCCAGCATTTTTTTTTATAAAACATTAATTATTGACATTCAACATTATTGTATAACTGAAAGCTATCAATTTCAACATTTTAGGCTTTAAAAAAATAATTTAAGTGAACGTAAAACAATCTTCACATAAACCCACTATAAATGTCATATTTACCTGTGGCCTTCCTATCTGTAACAGGCAGGAAATAATACAGAAATTGAATAAAGTTATCAAACACTTTACAGTCTTCTTCACTGCATAAATTATGAATGAAATATAGATTAATCCTTATTAAAGCTACAATTGTAGCTGTTACCTTTGTTCTTTGATTAACATTAATGACAGACATCACAGCAACTGGTTTATTAGGCTACTGTCACTTTACGAGCTGCCGCTGCTGCACATGACGTGGATCTGACGTGCATCTCATTCTCATAACACTTGTAAGTTCGTTTAAGAAGTTATTTTACTCATTTAAGACTGCTCTTATGTGGATACTCGACAAAACTGGCATTTTGGCATAATTCTGTGTTATTGTTTGTTCAAGCGTGAAAGAGAACTCGATACTGGCGCACGTCTTTCTGTGCACAAGTCATATGTGTGTTACACAGGCAGCGTGTTCTTGTTTGTCTTGTGGAACTTGAATGGTTTAAAAGCATTTGCGTGAAAAAGAGCGTGATCATATAATGTGACGCTAGCCCAGTTATGACAGAAAAAATGGATGCTGCGTTAATTGCGTTAAATATTTCTAACGCGTTAAAATGAAAAGAAAAAAATCCCATGCGTTAACGCGTTGTCACTGTTCACAAAAAAATGAGATTGTGATTATAATTATGATTATTTAATTATTTAAGATCCCTAATATTTTAGTTTTGAATCATATTGTCTGTTTTATAGGTTTAACAATGCAGAAACAAAATTATGTTCTGGAACCTGCTTAAATACCCCTGGTTGGGATCTCTGTTATATAGAATTAACTACACTAAATTATATTGAAATTGCAAAACAAAATTCCAGTTCTGCATTTTCTGAAAAACCCATGGCAAAAAAAAAAAAAAAAACTAATTATCTTACACAAAAAGCTGTTCTAGCTCTGCACAGACACCAAAAAAGTGTTTTCCAATGAATAGATGCACTTGATCAGAACACCTCTTACCATGCATAAATGTGTGTTACAGCTCGTGTCTTCATCAGAAGGTTTTCAATGGTGGTTTTGATGACAGCTCTGCAAGGGTTCTGCTTTGTGTCAAATTGATAATGTGCTTGTAGGCTGAAAGGTTTTATATAATACAGTGTCTTCTTTTTCAAGGCCCAGGCTCAATGGGCAAAAAAGCATGATTGCTTTGCAGACTGATGTTTTTTTTAGAATGTTTTGTCCCAAAAGAAAAAAAAAATGCTATTAAAGGCAATTTATCGTAATTCAACTGTTAAAAGCTGACATTCTCATGTGGTAATTCAAAATATTCTAGTCAAATATTTCTCCCTGCTTACATAGTCTGTTCACCTCCTTAGAATTATGGATATTAATCCCCAGTTTATTAAATGTGATTTCAGATTTAATTAATGGAAATGCAGTCTTCATAAAATACTGCAAGTTCTTGTGTTTACTGAATAAAATGTCTGTTGGATTCCTGCATTTACAAGGGGTTTACCAAGGGGAACATTAATATGACTAAAAATGAGTGCACCTTGGTGCTCCCTGATGGATTTTGAAGCCTTGATTGCGGATCTCTTGAAAATGAATAAATCGGTAGGAGTTATGTTTCTCCGTCTGCTAAGAGACTTTCTTCATGTGCAGTTGTGTTTAAGGGTTTCTTACCATTATATGGTTGAAAAAAAGGATTTGTTGTTGATATGGAAAGAATATTTACAAGGTTGTCTATCACACAAACAGGGTACAGGATAGATGTGTGAGTATTCCTTATTTATATAAATGCTTTGTGATTCAGTTCTTTCAAAAATTGACATTTTTAATTATGGGGACATTTGATCATGTAAGGATCATAGGGAATAGACCCTTTTCACATTTCTGGGTTTCTCAGAAGCGGAAGTCGTCATAGTTGGGTAAAATTCTACAGGTCCTTCTCAAAAAATTAGCATATTGTGATAAAGTTCATTATTTTCCATAATGTAATGATAAAAATTTAACTTTCATATATTTTAGATTCATTGCACACCAACTGAAATATTTCAGGTCTTTTATTGTTTTAATACTGATGATTTTGGCATACAGCTCATGAAAACCCAAAATCTCAAAAAATTTGCATATTTCATCCGACCAATAAAAGAAGTGTTTTTAATACAAAAACAGTCAACCTTCAAATAATTATGTTCAGTTATGCACTCAATACTTGGTCGGGAATCCTTTTGCAGAAATGACTGCTTCAATGCGGCGTGGCATGGAGGCAATCAGCCTGTGGCACTGCTGAGGTGTTATGGAGGCCCAGGATGCTTCGATAGCGGCCTTAAGCTCATCCAGAGTGTTGGGTCTTGCGTCTCTCAACTTTCTCTTCACAATATCCCACAGATTCTCTATGGGGTTCAGGTCAGGAGAGTTGGCAGGCCAATTGAGCACAGTAATACCATGGTCAGTAAACCATTTACCAGTGGTTTTGGCACTGTGAGCAGGTGCCAGGTCGTGCTGAAAAACGAAATCTTCATCTCCATAAAGCTTTTCAGCAGATGGAAGCATGAAGTGCTCCAAAATCTCCTGATAGCTAGCTGCATTGACCCTGCCCTTGATAAAACACAGTGGACCAACACCAGCAGCTGACATGGCACCCCAGACCATCACTGACTGTGGGAACTTGACACTGGACTTCAGGCATTTTGGCATTTCCTTCTCCCCAGTCTTCCTCCAGACTCTGGCACCTTGATTTCCGAATGACTTTGGACCACTGAGCAACAGTCCAGTGCTGCTTCTCTGTAGCCCAGGTCAGGCGCTTCTGCCGCTGTTTCTGGTTCAAAAGTGGCTTGACCTGGGGAATGCGGCACCTGTAGCCCATTTCCTGCACACGCCTGTGCACGGTGGCTCTGGATGTTTCTACTCCAGACTCAGTCCACTGCTTCCGCAGGTCCCCCAAGGTCTGGAATCGGTGCTTCTCCACAATCTTCCTCAGGGTCCGGTCACCTCTTCTCGTTGTGCAGCGTTTTTTGCCACACTTTTTCCTTCCCACAGACTTCCCACTGAGGTGCCTTGATACAGCACTCTGGGAACAGCCTATTCGTTCAGAAATTTCTTTCTGTGTCTTACCCTCTCGCTTGAGGGTGTCAATGATGGCCTTCTGGACAGCAGTCAGGTCGGCAGTCTTACCCATGATTGCGGTTTTGAGTAATGAACCAGGCTGGGAGTTTTTAAAAGCCTCAGGAATCTTTTGCAGGTGTTTAGAGTTAATTAGTTGATTCAGATGATTAGGTTAATAGCTCGTTTAGAGAACCTTTTCATGATATGCTAATTTTTTGAGATAGGAATTTTGGGTTTTCATGAGCTGTATGCCAAAATCATCAGTATTAAAACAATAAAAGACCTGAAATATTTCAGTTGGTGTGCAATGAATCTAAAATATATGAAAGTTTAATTTTTATCATTACATTATGGAAAATAATGAACTTTATCACAATATGCTAATTTTTTTAGAAGGACCTGTATAGCGGTTAATGAGAGAATACATTAAATATATTTTTTGTGTTTCCATTTGCTCAAATAGCAAAAGAAAAACTCCACAATAGTGTTTTCATAACTTTCAAAAAGAGGAAAAAATAAAGAGCGATTGATAACGGCAGTCAGAAGAGAGAAAGATGTCAACTTTACTGTCACTCCCATAGCATCTCGTTATTTGAATTTATAAAGTTTTAAATATGGATATTTTTCTTACAAAAACGCATCCCTTCACTTCAAAAGGCCTTTATTAGCCCTCCTGAGTCATATGGATTCATTTTTTATTTTTTATGGATGGATGCATTTTTTCTGTCTTCAGAATTTGGCCTACCATTCACAACCGTTATAAACCTTAGAGGACTGAGGATATTTTTAAATATATTTCGGATTGTGTTCATCTGAAAGAAGATAGTCTACACCTTGGATGGCTTGAGGGTGAGTAAAGCATGGGATAATTTTCATTTTTGGCTGAACTATTCCTTTAAGTATCCATTAGCCACAGTCTTCAGTGTCACATGATCCTTCAGAAATTCAGCTTACAGTAATAAATTACAGTTTAAAATACATTAAAATTACAGTTCAACAGACAATAGTTCAAGTTGTAATAATATTTCACAGTATTACTGTTTTACAGTATTTTTATCAAATAAGTGCAGCCTTGGTGAACATGACAGACTTGATCAGTTGTGTGTGTGTGTGTGTGTGTTTTCTTTAAATGTTTAAACCATGTGGGTAAACTTGCAGACAGCTTTTTACAGGAAGACGAGTGTTGTTCCACTCAATGTTAATGTCTTCAAACAGTTCATGAGTTGAAAAATGTCTCCTAGTTCGTTTGAGTTTAACGTGACACCAAACATTCACTATAGGGTTCAAATCTCTGTCTCAAGTATGACCAGTCCAAAATATGAGCCTGATTGACTTGCTCTCAAGCCACTTCTTGGTTGTCTTTGCAATTTGGGCAAGAGCATTGTCTTGTTGAAAAATAACATCTGATCATCCCTCTTTAGATAACAACTTTTCAATTGTGGGAAGCAAGCCATTCTGCAACATTCTCCTGTAATCCAAAGCATGTCTTTTCACAGTGGAGTAGCTCACCAACACCAGCAGCTAAAAAGGCTCCTCACACAATGACACCTCTTCCTCCATGCTTCACTGTGGTAGAGATGCATTTATTATTAGATTTCTGAGCAGATTTTCGAAGACACCATTTAGCACTGTGATTTATCACTCCACACAACTTCCCATATTATTACCAGATTAAGAAACTGATCTTGTCTTGTGCAGTGCACCCTGTGTTTGTGTCCTTGGATAATGTTTCCATCTATTCTAATCATTTTAGTCAATCCTCATTAATGATAGCTAGAAAACAGAAAGAAAAAAAATTAAGTAAAAAGTGTAATGGCTCAATTATTCCTTTTGCAAGGCACCCATTAAAGGTGTCTAGTTTTACCTCATTTAGATTACAAAAGGGAGTGTCACAAGCCCTAATGTTATTCAAATGGAACATTTTACATTATAATCTTGCTCAATTTTAAGGTTTAAAACTGGGGAATTCTTTAATACCACTCCTAAAACGATGTTATAAGGTTAAACGATCTTTTAAACATAAAACAAGATTATTTTGAACACGTTAGGTTTAGTTTGCGCAAGTGATGAAAGTCAATGGAGAGACTTTACTACTGCACCTGCCGTAACTACATTTGAATTGATACAAAAACATTCATTTTATAGCCTTTACATTCATCAAGCACCACAGCAACACCATCCTCAGTTTGACTCTGATGGACCTTTGGGAAAATTGAACTTTGTAATACCAGTTGTTGAATCCACTGTAATGTTTTGGCTCATCTGAAAGCCTCAGATGGTATTTTCACTTCTATTTCACTCTCTTGCTAGTTTTTTTCTGATTCTGAGATCATTCAGTGGAATGGAAACTTGACTTCCTTTTTGTTGTCAGTGTTATCATTGCACAGGGGCCATTTTCCATCACAGCAGCCTTTCCATTAGACATGATGTATATATATTCAGTTGCGAACAACCGTCCTCATGTTTTGAAGCTCGAAATCATAATAATAAAAATATACAAACATGAAATTGTTTTTATATGATGCACCTCATATAAAAGCACCTCTCTGAATTCTTTTGCATTTAGTTTCCATGGTTTTTAAATGCATTCAAACAGTTTCTGTATCAGAATGATTGCTGAAATACAGTAATGAAAGAAATACAGTCTTTCAGTACAAAGAATATACAAATATTGTCAGTGCAAGGTTTCATCTTCATTAGTCTCCATGCCAACAGTCCCACAGCTTATTAACCCAAAATACTGTGGCAAAGCACCGGTAATCACTACAGCAACGTTACCAGCCTAGCAATGAGTCCACACACACACACACACACACATGTTCGTTTTTGTGAATTGTGGGGACATTCCATAGGTGTAATGGTTTTTATACTGTACAAACTGTATTTTCTATCCCCCTACACTACCCCTACCCCTAAACCTAACCATCACAGGAAACTGTGCACACTTTTACTTTCTCACAAAAACTCATTCTGTATGATTTATAAGCCTTTTGAAAAGTGGGGACATGGGTAATGTCCTCATAAGTCACCTCTTTTTGTAATACCTATGTCATACCCATGTCATTATACACATTAGTGTCCTCATAAATCACAAAAACAAGCACACACACACACACACACAAAGCAAAAGGTGTCTTCATCCTTTAAGAAAAAAAAGATCTTTAAGAGTCTGTCGGTAATGACAATGACCTAATCAACTTAACTGATGAATAATTTATGGTGGGTCGTTTTTTAATATGCTGAATGATCACGCATAGCTACATATTTAAAATGATCATTTTAGAAAGCAACAGTGACAGTTTGATTAATTTGATAGTGCTTTCGTGAAGATTGGATGTTTTGGAATAAATAGTTCTGCCAAATAATTGTGATTTGTTGGCCTAGTTCACTGATATTATTGTTTAGATTTCATTTTATTTATTTGCACAAATTCTCCTATTACCAGCCAACTAAATAAATAAATAGCTATTTGCTAGCTACATACATACATAGCCTACATACAGCACGTTACAAAAATAATTTAGGCGTCATTTTAACCCAAGCAGCTTTCTGTTGGTCAAAGCGTGACCTTAAAGGTGCAGTGGTTCTCAAACATCCTTCTGCATACCCCCTCTCTTCCACTTCGACTGCAGTCACACCTTTACCATTAAGGGACAATATTTGCCCCCTAAATTGATTTTCCAGTGCATATTTTTACGTTTATGAATAACTTTATAAAATAAATAATGTTTTAAATAAAAAATGTTTAATAGAGAAATATGCAATGATGGTAAAACGAAGTGATACTTTTAAATATTAAACTAAAACTGCCAGTAGGTGAAGTCACTGTTTTTATGAGTGAGTCATCGAGTCATTCATTCAGTAACGAAGCAAGTGGCTGTGAATGAATCATTGAATCATTGACTCTCACGATTCGTTCAAAGCCGCATTCGTGTGTTGTAGTTCTGCTGTGGTTTTCGTCAAAAAATATTTTTTCGTTGCAAAATAGAGTAAATACTGACAGTACTGTGTTTAAAATGTAGGTTTTGTTTTTTGACCTGTTGTATAATAATGTCACGTTTGCAGTCGTGTGGATATTTGGGTACAATTGCTTTCTTTCTCGTTATCAACATTAAATACAAGAACTCACACAAGGTATGTTTTTGTATCGAAGAAAGTTTGAGTCTTAAATTGATATGAATCCACTATCTGTGTCTATATTTGTTCTTCGAGCAAGTGCTAAATCCCTACTTTCACAAAGGTGCATTGTCGAGAACGACAGTAATTTAGCGCGATTTAAGGCAGCAGATTCTGCACTGCATGCTGCTTGTGTGGATGCAGTCATTTTAGACTGCAAAACATGAGGTAATTTGATTAAATGTAATGGATTTACGGCATTTTGCCAGTTAGAAAAACATATATTATTTTAAGATATGGTAGAGTTCAATTAACTACTCCGCATTTTGTTCGCGAACCCCCTTTTGTCACCTCACGTACCCCAGTTTGAGAAACACTTTTTTGATGTTTGCTGTATGTGACAAAAAATGTTTTGGCCTAAAAACGCGTGATATCGCTTAGAGCACCTTTAAACACGAGCGAAATTTGCGTGGGGAACTTTTTTTGCTCTCCAGCGAAACTCGATCACGTGGATTTCTATTAAAATGGCTGCTTCGCCCGCTAAATTCCAACAGAATGTTGGAACAAACTTTGTTCCCACATTCTACAAACTCACACGCTTTAACTAACTCACCTTTAAGTAAATTAGTTTGGGTGGAGAAAACACCTGCGTTGTTGTTGTGTGTTAACAAAAGAACAACATCATTTGCATATCGGCGTTTTGTTTTTTGACACCAGGTGTTTCCTTCTTTAACTTTTCACACACACACGTTGACCGCTTCAATAGAGAAAGCTCTATTCTCTTCTCTCCACTGAAACGCTTTACATGTGTATGTTCCTTCCTGTTTTAGAGCATAGACATAATAATGGACTAATAATTCATCCTATTATATATTGTATAATAGCGGAAATGTTTTATGGAGCTATGATATCCGGGTGATTGTGACTTGCTCTGAACTTATATTAATATACTGTGTTAAACTGCCTGATACTTCAAAAACCAATACCAATACAAACTCACAAATGTGTTTAGTCTAACCGCAACTACACTGCACCTTGTGTCCACTTGGTGGCAGTGTTGCTGTTAAATTGCTTGCGTTTGGCGCAAATGCGGGACTACCAATAATAGCCAATAGTACACTTATCAAAACAAGATTAACTTGTATGTTAAATAAATATTGAATTGGCTTCTGTCCTACTTTATCAGATCCAGGAAACCTGTGTGCGCGTTACGTTAGGGGTAGAGTACGTTAGTTGCATTATGAGCATACAAACAGTGTTGGAGTTCCCATGTAATGGCCACTTGTTGGATGCTTTTCCTTAATGTGCTTCAAATTAATTAATTAAAAAAGTAAACACAACAACAAACGTAGTTTTTATAAAGAAACTGATATGCAGACACAAAATATTGTTCACATATAGATAAAAATCGTACGTTTCCACAAAACAAACATTTAAGGATAAGTCTTCAGTACAAAAGGCCTTTTAAGATCATGAAACATTCAGAAACTTTTGACTGGTAGTGTAAATAAATAAAGAAATATTTTTTTTACAATCACGAGTGTTTGATGTACAGTTGCTAGTAACTGACAACATCTGTGGTTGGAAATTTTATTTATAAATGTTAAATAATATATAACACATAAATATTTGATTTCTGTTAAACCCGGGTTTCATCATGCCAGTGAAAGCGAAACAGTAGCATAAAATGAGATATGTTCCCATAGTGTATCATGTAAAGTGTATCATTATGTTAGTAAAAAAAATGTAATAAATAATAATATATATATATAATTTTTTTCTCACAGAAGCTAACATTTTTAAGCTCTTTAAAATTAGAACCATGGCATCCCAAGAGTTTTGATGGTAGGATCCCCTGACCCTGTCTAATCCAGATTCATTATGAAGATCTCTTAGCAGCAGGAAGCCCACCCGGACGCATGTGACCTTTCTGAAAAAGATGCCATGAGAGGCAAATACTCTGACCCACGGCTGCCCTGCTGTGTTTATCTTTGTGTCTTTTATTTCATAACATACGCTTTTAGGTGCACATGGGAGTGAGTCTGAATGGAATAGCAGTGTCCTTACATATATTCAGAAAATGCGTTATACTTCTGTTGCCTGTTCTCTTTCTCTCTTTCTCTGTCAAACTGCAGCAGAACAGATGCCGCGGGAATGCTACAGCACACACTGGTGCAGATGTTGCTTATTGTTTTCCTTACAAGACAAAATTTTATATGGCATTTTCTGTCATACTGCACCTCTCGTACCTTTTAGGACCTATTGTGTAGCTGACAAACTCAATATACTTGACCTGACAGCAGGACACACAAGCACGCTTTGCAGATGCAATAGCCACTCAAAGCTGTTTTCAATGGAAATCAGGAAACAGATGCTTATGAAGGTTAAGGAAACGTTTTAAAAATAGCTCCTTACCTTATTTACTTTCTTAATACATGGTTCCTGGTCTTAAAGTCACCATGAACTCAAAATTGACAGTTCTTATTTTTTCATGCAATACTTCAGTGTTTATTATAAAGGATTTATCTCTTATATCATGATTTAATTACATTTTTTTTATTCATGTGCCCTTGTAAATGAAGAAGTCATTTTTTATGTCACAATAGAGAAGAAAAGACAATCACAATTGCCATTTCAAGTGACTTTAAAGGGGACCTATTATGCCCCTTTTTGCAAGATGTAACATAAGTCTCAGGTGTCCCCAGAATGTCTGTGAAGTTTCAGCTCAAAATATCCCAATGATAATTTATTATACCATGTTGTAAATGCCCATTTTTGAGTGGAAGGAAAAACATGCTGTTTTCATGCATGTATCTTTAAATGCAAATGAGCTGCTGCTCCCGCTTTCCAGAAGAGGGCGGAGCCTGTACAACTCGTGCCTCGGATACTCTGCCAAATCTAGCATCTGTTTGGTTTTGATTATGATCTCTATCGTGGTCACACTCACTTGACATTGCAGTTCTTCATCATCATGAAAGTGTATTATCTGCATGCGTTTAAAGCTATTTCATTCTAAACTTCTGATATATGGTTTTCTGAGTGCACACACCCGAAGCACATGCACAGAAAGCTGGATGTCAGACGGGGCGTCCTGTGAGTATTAAACTAAGTTCTCTTTCACGTGTTGTTACGCTTAAACTGTCAAATACACACAAGGTTATGTCAAAAACACACAGTTCACATAAACAGTTGGTTATGTCTGTGAATGTAAACAGCAAGTAAAGAAATCGCATGTTTATATTTGATCTGTGTATTAAAGTGAAAGCAGCGTAATATAAAGTACATACTGCTATATATGCTGTTAATATGAATCAAACAACAAAAGAAAAACAGAAAATCACTCTCTTCCCTTGATTGAATAACTTAGTAGCTTTAATAAGAATACATTTCTTACTTGAATGCTGCTGTTGAATGCTCTGAGGAGATAAACACACACTGCCGACACACATTTATGTTCAAACACCATGTAAAAGTGAATTTTTGCATAATAGCTCCCCTTTAAAGTGCGTCACACTGACAGTGATTTGCAGGAAGAAAAGCAATCTGGTGTACAAGATTCTATCCCCCTTATTCAATGCTATAAACATAGCGTATTAGTATGATATCTTGTTCTAGCAAATCAAAAGAGCTTTTATTAACCAGTTAGGGCTAGACTAAGCTGAAGACAATTCAATTCAAGTGGTAACACTTTACAATAAGGTTCATTAGTTATCTACATTAGTTAACATGAACTAATAATGAACTGCACTTCTACAGCGTTTATTAATCTTTGTTAATGTTAATTTCAACATTTACTAATACATTATTAAAATCTGTTAACATTAGTTAATGCACTGAACTAACATGAACAAACAATGAACAACTGTATTTTCATTAACTAACGTTAACGAAGATTAGTAAACACAGTAACAAATGTATTGCTCATGGTTAGTTCATATCAGTTAATACATTAACTAATGTTTAACTAATGAACCTTATTGTAAAGTGTTACCATTCAAGTGTGCTTTATTGGCATGACAAAAACTATACATTTGTATTGCCAAAGCAATTGCAGCTGGGCTGCTTACAAATAGTGCATATATGTATTAACATTAACAGAAAGAAAAAAAGAAGAAGAAAAATAGTAATAATAATATATAAAAGTATTAAGCATGTAGTGCAAAATTAATTACCATTGTATGTAAGTATATAAACTAGAAAAAAAAAAGATGAGGGATTAGACAGATTTACTGAGGAAAAATGTACATCTAAGTAATATAACAGAGTAATACGGTTTACTTTAATTTACATGTGCTGGAAACTGCTGAAGACTAACTGAATACATAATGAACGAGAATCTTTTTTTAGCTTTGGTAATGTCATGTATTTTTAAGAAATTAACATATTGTCATTATTAATACTAAAGACAGGATAAGCAATTTTCTGTTATTTCTTATATCAGGCACCAGACTGATTAGATGTTGCAGTAGTGCAATCTTGGTGTATAGTTTGTTTAAAACTTTATCTTTATCTTACTTCTACCAAACGTATTTAGGTGTTAAAATTCATAAAAGTTGTGTTCATTTGTGGAGATTATTTTGATGAACAAAACATGTAAGAATCACAAATTGGCTTTTTGTTGAGGGAACCAGCCAGGGTTATGCTACCTTACGGGTTGGCCTAGAAAAATATGTCATCCCTATATCTATTTATCCCTACCATACAGTTGACTATCACTCAACTGTACGGTGTCCTTGAGTGTTTTGAAAGGCGCCTTTAAATAAAATGTATTATTATTATTAGGCTATTGTTATTATCCCTGCAGCACTCTATTCTGAGCCTAATTAGAAATCATACAAAATCACTTTTGATGTTATTATGAGCATTTACATATTTAAAAGTATATAACATATGGCATGTTTTGCAAGCTAACTGCTGCGTACTTACTTAGCATATTGCTAGCACAGTATAGCATGCTCGCTTAGCCTATACCCCTCACATACCCTACACGTAATTACACAAGGCTTTTGATCAGGCACTACAACAAATGGTTCCCCCCTGGGGTCCTAGGCAGACTCGATTCATTGGGCAGACAGAATGGACGGACATGATACCTGTGGTATGAGTGACATTTTTTGCAAATCAATGTAACAACTACCAATCAGAGTGCAGACAGTTTATTCACCAGAAACCAACAGCACAGCGACTCAGCGACCTCCAGAGATTAAATCACTGTCGGTGTGAACACAGCTTTATTCATTGGTGCATGTTATTCCACAAAAAAAAAAAAGTAGAAACTTTTCAGCTGATGTCACCAATATTATTCAACCCCCTGTCTCCAGCCATCTGGCTCAATCTTTGTTTGTAACGCCCACTATTTACAATCCCATCAATTCCTGCTGGATAAAATCAAGTCCCACTCAATGTTTTTCTTATCTAGTATGCTTTACTCGGTTCGGAAGTAAATCAGATTAACAAAGTGAAATTGGCCTGAACACTGTTCCATGAATTAAAAAATTGAAGGCAATCTTTCGATCTTGCTTCAATCAAACACATACCAAAGATTATTTAGGGGATATTTTTTTTCTTCCAAAGCAACATAAAAGACATCAATGGCAGGGGCAGTTGGCCTGGAGCAGTGTGAAGTTAAGTGCCTCACTCAAGGGCACAACAGAGATAAAGATCCTTTAGTAATGCTCTAATTCACATGTCCTGCTATCTGGGATCAAACCTATGACATTTGCATTACTGTCCCAGAGCCTAAACAAAGTAAGCTACAAGCACCAGCTGACCTGCCCACTGACGCACGCCTCCATCCCAGCCGTCAGTCATATATGTATATGTAACAGTCCTCTGTGGTTTTCATTGAACAAAGGGTTAACGGAATAAAAAATGTTTGTGAGGTGACATGTACGAGACGCTTGAGGAGATTGAGTTTGATGAGCTGAAAAAAGAAAATCTGCTTTACACAAGCTGCCAACTGCAGAAACAGAACACACTCATATACACACACGGGCTGCCAACTGTGATATGGAGACAAAATCGTCTCTCACACTGAGTTGTTTTTGCCTGTAGGCACATCAATACTTAAACACAACATGTTTATATCTCAATCTTTACACAAATAGACACTTTAAAAAAGCATTAGCAAAAAACATTATTTTATGGGCATGCATGACACACCGGCGCATGCGCACCTCCACACTTTAAGGCTTTGCTTGTCATTTTGTAACGTTGGCTCAAGTGGTCACCTCTGACCTCTTGAAAGCTCTTCTGGCAAACAGAAACCACGACAACAGGTGAATAAAATAATCACTATGGAAACCAGAAGCATATGAAACCCTTTGGTTTGGAGGAAGCTAATTCTTTATTTCTGAGAGGCTGTGCTCTATGGTCACATTAAGAATTCTTCATGTGTACGTGTGCCAGATGTCAGCACATTGGTCCACACTGCAGCCATTGTGATAATAAATGGCACTTTCAACAAACTTAGTGTCAACTATTTCATGTGTTAGCATAACATAACCTTAGATAGCCTAACATAACATATAACATAACCCTGTTACTGCATGATTTTCGCCCATGCATTACAAAAAAAAAGTAATAAAGTTAAAAAATATCGTGACACCCAAGAAGACTCCTTTCAACTTGTCATAAAAAAAAAAAAAATTCCCCAATTGACTGCATTCATCATGTGCAACTATTTTTTTTAATTTATGGGAACTTTTATCAATACTTCTATAAACTAACTAGCTAGCTCCTGAACTGATCTTGATCCGGCTCCACCGTTGTCCTCACTCCCACAGGCTTTGTGGGATCCTTTGGCTCCACCTTGGTCTCCATCTCCTCTCCCGATCCACTAGCTCTGCCATGGTCAGTGGTCTAGCGAGCTCTGCTGTGGATCATTTTTGGAAAAAAAAATTTTATTGTTCGAGAAGCTGTTTCATTGTTTCACTATTTTGATATAGTACAGGTCCTTCTCAAAAAATTAGCATATTGTGATAAAGTTCATTATTTTCCATAATGTAATGATAAAAATTTAACTTTCATATATTTTAGATTCATTGCACACCAACTGAAATATTTCAGGTCTTTTATTGTTTTAATACTGATGATTTTGGCATACAGCTCATGAAAACCCAAAATTCCTATCTCAAAAAATTAGCATATCATGAAAAGGTTCTCTAAACGAGCTATTAACCTAATCATCTGAATCAACTAATTAACTCTAAACACCTGCAAAAGATTCCTGAGGCTTTTAAAAACTCCCAGCCTGGTTCATTACTCAAAACCGCAATCATGGGTAAGACTGCCGACCTGACTGCTGTCCAGAAGGCCATCATTGACACCCTCAAGCGAGAGGGTAAGACACAGAAAGAAATTTCTGAACGAATAGGCTGTTCCCAGAGTGCTGTATCAAGGCACCTCAGTGGGAAGTCTGTGGGAAGGAAAAAGTGTGGCAAAAAACGCTGCACAACGAGAAGAGGTGACCGGACCCTGAGGAAGATTGTGGAGAAGGACCGATTCCAGACCTTGGGGGACCTGCGGAAGCAGTGGACTGAGTCTGGAGTAGAAACATCCAGAGCCACCGTGCACAGGCGTGTGCAGGAAATGGGCTACAGGTGCCGCATTCCCCAGGTCAAGCCACTTTTGAACCAGAAACAGCGGCAGAAGCGCCTGACCTGGGCTACAGAGAAGCAGCACTGGACTGTTGCTCAGTGGTCCAAAGTCATTCGGAAATCAAGGTGCCAGAGTCTGGAGGAAGACTGGGGAGAAGGAAATGCCAAAATGCCTGAAGTCCAGTGTCAAGTTCCCACAGTCAGTGATGGTCTGGGGTGCCATGTCAGCTGCTGGTGTTGGTCCACTGTGTTTTATCAAGGGCAGGGTCAATGCAGCTAGCTATCAGGAGATTTTGGAGCACTTCATGCTTCCATCTGCTGAAAAGCTTTATGGAGATGAAGATTTCGTTTTTCAGCACGACCTGGCACCTGCTCACAGTGCCAAAACCACTGGTAAATGGTTTACTGACCATGGTATTACTGTGCTCAATTGGCCTGCCAACTCTCCTGACCTGAACCCCATAGAGAATCTGTGGGATATTGTGAAGAGAAAGTTGAGAGACGCAAGACCCAACACTCTGGATGAGCTTAAGGCCACGCCGCATTGAAGCAGTCATTTCTGCAAAAGGATTCCCGACCAAGTATTGAGTGCATAACTGAACATAATTATTTGAAGGTTGACTTTTTTTGTATTAAAAACACTTTTCTTTTATTGGTCGGATGAAATATGCTAATTTTTTGAGATAGGAATTTTGGGTTTTCATGAGCTGTATGCCAAAATCATCAGTATTAAAACAATAAAAGACCTGAAATAGGTGAAATAAAATATATGAAAGTTAAATTTTTATCATTACATTATGGAAAATAATGAACTTTATCACAATATGCTAATTTTTTGAGAAGGACCTGTATTCTGACAATATTGTCAGAAGTTTTGGGACGTCTGCCTTTACATGCACATGAACTTTAATGACATCCCATTCTTAATCCGTTGGGTTTAAAGGCAGAAACACACCAAGCCGACGCCGAGGAACTAGTGGCGATGAAAGCAGACTCCGGGGTTGGCTCACGTTGGCAGCGTCTGGGTCCAAAATTGCCCTGACACACCAAACCGACGCTCGACAGCCAACAGCCAAGTAGCACATCCGTTCTGCGCCTGCGTAAGATGAAATGCCTTTCTGTACCAGCAGGTGGCAGTAGCTGAACAGCCAATCAGAATAATCAGATGGCCTGATGGACCGACAAGCAGAAAAAAAAAAAGCAGACGAGGACCAACTTCAGCTGACGGTGCGGAATACACTGAGAAAACTTAGTTGGCCAACGAACAAAAACTGCCCGACGGCCGACCGTCGGCTTGGTGTGTTCCTGCCTTAATATGGAGTTGGCCTTTGCAGCTATAACAGGTTTAACTCTTCTGGGAAGGCTTTCTACAAGGTTTAGAAGTGTTTTTATGGGAATTTTTGACCATTCTTAGAAGCGCATTTGTGAGGTCAGGCACTGATGTTGGACGAGAAGGCCTGGCTTGCAGTCTCCACTCTAATTCATCCCAAAGGTGTTATATCGGGTTGAGGTCAGGACTTTGTGCAGGCCAGTCAAGTTCCTCCACACCAAACTCGCTCATCCATGTCTTTATGGACCTTGCTTTGTGCACTGGTGTGCAGTCATGTTGGAACAGGAGGTGGCCATCCCCAAACTGTTCCCACAAAGTTGGGAGCATGAAATAGTCCAAAATGTCTTGGTGTGCTGAAGCATTAAGAGTTCCTTTCACTGGAACAAAAGGGCCAAGCCCAACCCCTGAAAAACAACCCCACACCATAATCCCCCCTCTACCAAACTTTACACTTGGCACAATGCAGTCAGGCAAGTACTGTTCTCCTGGCAACAGCCAAACCCAGACTCGTCCATCGGATTGCCAGACAGAAAAGCATGATTCGTCACTCCAGAGAACACGTCTCTACTGCTCTAGAGTCCAGTGGCGGCGTGCTTTACACCACTGCATCCGACGCTTTGCATTGCACTTGGTGATGTAAGGCTTGAATGCAGCTGCTCAGCCATGGAAACCCATTCCATGAAGCTCTCTACACACTGTTCTTGAGCTAATCTGAAGGCCACACGAAGTTTGGAGGTCTGTAGCTATAGAAAGTTGGCGATTTCTGCGCACTGTGCGCCTCAGCATGCGCTGAACCCGCTCTGTGATTTTACGTGGCCTACCACTTCGTGGCTGAGTTGCTGTTGTTCCCAATTGCGTCCACTTTGTTATGATACCAATAACAGTTGATCGTGGAATATTTAGTAGTGAGGAAATTTCAGGAATGGACTTATTGCACAGGTGGCAACCTATCACGGTACCACTCCTGAATTCACTGAGCTCCTGAGAGCGACCCATTCTTTCACAAATGTTTGTATAAGCAGTCTGCATGCCTAGGTGCTTAATTTTATACACCTGTGGCCATGGAAGTGATTGGAACAGCTGAATTCAATGATTTGGAGGGGTGTCCTAAAACATTTGGCAATATACATATACTTCACAATAGAGAAGAAAAGACTACAGCAACATCTGTTTTATGCTTACTTTAACATTAGATTTTTCCATTTCTTGGAAAAAAAAAAAAAAATGCTTGAAAGGTGGGTTCATTATTATTCTTAATGAAAAATTCAACAACAATAAAATGACACACTTATAATAAACAGACAATTATTAACAAAACAAATAAGAAGGATTACATGGTATTCTTCTGTTGTTACACAAATAAATGAAAGATATTTTGATTTTTCCCCTACCTTATGAACAAACGCTTGGTTTGTGGTTCATTGTATTTTTCATGAGCATTGGGAAAGATTGATCCACTTAAACCACCACCCTACTGGTTTGGCCATCAAAGTCCTTATAAAACACAAAAACATGTCTGTGTGGATGTAAAATTACTGCAAAATTTACTTAAAAAATGTTCAAATTATTCACAAGTCACTGCTAATGTGCTTTTGTGTTTCACAGAAGTATTATCTACAGTACCGAATAATGTTTCTTACAACAACACACATTACATGATGCATTCTCTCAGCTAGACCCGCTGTGATGATTTATGATTTATGTGAAATGATTTATACTTTGTCAACTTTTAATTATCAAATATTTTTTATTTCATGGTTATCATCAGGCATTGTACTCTGTGTATATACAAATGAATCATTTTCTGTGACATTTATCATTAAGTTTTATCCAGAACCTTTATATTTAGTTATTGGTTATCCACGATCAAATCTCAGTTTATTCATTGTCACTTCACCCAGCTGAATAATACAATTTTTAATAGAAAAAAAAGGACAAATTTATGAACAAGTTTGTTTAATTTCAGAGGAAAACCATAAAACTATGCAGATCTAAATCTAAGGAAAAAGCTAATGTTTCAGATTCAAGTTTCATTTAGCCAAATCGCATTACAGGTTTCCCATAATTTGGTCATAATTAATTCTGCTGACAAATTTAATTCTTGCAAAACGGGTCCTTAATTACAACTAACTTAAATGTAAAAAAAGATTGAATGCCTTCCTGATCCACATGAAGCTGACTCATTAGTCACCATATATCAAAGATAAATGTTCATTCTTGAAAAAAATCAAGTACACGATTTAATCTGAGACCATAACATCAGAAGACTTTTAGGTAACGCTTTAGATTACAGCCCGGAAAGTACTGCGTAATTACAACGAATTTACAGCGTAACTCTCGATAATTATAGTGTACTTATACAGTAAGTATGTGTAAGTATAGGGGAACAATGTGTAATATGTAAAGGAATAAAGGGGTAACAACAAATTATTTATAATGTAAGTATTTTAGAACTAAGTGGTACTTACAGTGTTATTATAGACAACAATCTTACATTTGGGAGCAATTTAGCGAGAAAATGCACTGATAAAGTTAAAGAAAGTAGAAAGAACTATTGCAGTCTTTATTAATACATGGTGAAATATGCTTTTGTTTCATGTAGTTACAGGGTAAGTATGACATTGCGGGCCATAAATTAAAGTGGAGATTGTTACCCTCCTATTTCATGTAGTTACAGGGTAAATATGACATTACGGGCCGTAAATTAAAGTGGAGCTTGTTACACTCTTATTTCATGTAGTTACAGTATAAGTAATTAAAAAAACGCAAACAATCTGGTATCACTTACTCTGAAACCTTAATTTGAAAAAACAACTTTATTAAAAACAGGTCTACAACTTGTTATTCATTTATTATTTTTTTAAATCAACTTTTCATTTCTAATTCTAAAGTCCTGAAAGTAAGTAACAAATTTGTCCGTTTTTTGATTGCTGTTGTTTCTCGCTTGGCTTCCTCCTCCTCTTGTTTCTCAACTGATGAATCTTAAGAAGGAATCCCAAACACAGTACACTAAATACACTAAATGTATTCTAAATACAGTACACCCCGAAATTTGCTATTCATCTTTCCGCTTCCGACCAACTGTCACCAGCGCCTATATGAGAGTCGACTTTGCGCTCAAGGAAGCACATTGTAATGAGCAACGTGAAGCTTTCATGACGTTCTCGCCGGAGATTCATGTGAAACTCGCGCGAGAACTGCCGTCTTTGTTATTCTGTCTCGTTTGTTTCTCATTCTCATTATCTGTTATTTTGTGTATTTTGTTGTGAGCATTAATACAAAATTGTCGTGATCTTCCTCGTGAATGACTTTCTCGACACTCTTACATCACTCTTCAAGTTACGTCAAGCATGAAATCTCAACCCTCGCATGCACGCGCAGGAGACAGTTGGTCGAAAGTTTAAAATTTTTAAATATTTGGTATTTTTCTGACAAACACGTATCGACATTGCTTCATCATCCATTGGGGTCGTTTGGATTACTGTAGTTATTACTGTTTGTGCTGTTTGATGCTTCGACTTTTAGGAACACGTGAGCTTTCATTAAAGCGTTCCCAGAT
>RJVU01075617.1:7152626-7173950 GCA_003731715.1 Anabarilius grahami
TCTGGAATTACAAAATGAATTGTGGTCAGTTATTTTTAGTACCAACACTCCAACTTTATGTTAAAGGGATATTTGTGTAGGTGTCAACGGAGGGACAGAAAGCTCTCAGATTTCCTCACAAACGCCGTTTTCACGGCGAACACTATTTTACCTCCTCAAAAAGAGAGCAAATTTCATCTTCCACCTCCGTCGATGTACGGCCCCCTTCCTGGCGGCCTGTCATCCGACATTATTCAACCCCTTGTCACTCGGGCAGAGGCCTGGCAGGCCATCCCCGGCGTGTCAAGTTGGGTCCTAGGGATCATAACAAAGGACTACTCACTCCAGTTTGCACGAAGGCCCCCTCGTTTCGGCGGGGTGCTTCAAACCTTGGTGAACTCGGACGACGCTCACGTCCTCCGGTCCGAGGTCGTGGCTTTACTGAAGAAAGGGGCTATAGAAATAGTTTCCCCTCCGGAGAGCGAGTCAGGCCTTTACAGCCGTTACTTTCTGGTCCCCAAGAAGGATGGCGGTCTCAGACCCATCCTAGATCTCAGACTTTTGAATTGCTCCCTCATGAGACGGAAGTTCAAAATGCTGACGCTGAAGCAGATCCTCACACAGGTTTGTCACGAGGACTGGTTCTGCTCGCTGGATCTGAAAGATGCATATTTTCACATCCAGATAGCCCCCCATCACAGACAATTCTTGAGATTCGCGTTCGAGGGGGTGGCATACCAATATACGGTTCTGCTCTTCGGGCTATCTCTGGCTCCCCGCACTTTTACCAAGTGCATGAACGCGGCGCTTTCCCCTCTGAGACAGATGGGAATCCGAGTTCTGAATTATCTCGACGATTGGCTCATATTGGCCCATTCGCGAGCCAAGCTGGAACGCCACAGATCCGTGCTCCTCAGCCATCTACAATGCCTGGGACTCAGGGTCAACTTTGCCAAGAGCTCACTGCTCCCCAGCCAGCGGATTTCGTTTCTGGGGGCAGTTTTCGACTCAGTCCGCATGACGGCAGTGGTCTCGCTAGAGCGCGCTCTGACAATTCAACAGCTCGCGGCTTCCGTCAAGAACAAAGCCTATCTTCCTCTGAAGTTTTTCCAGAGGATGTTAGGCCTGATGGCTTCCGCCTCCCCAGTTCTACGGCTCGGCCTTCTTCGAATGCGGCCTCTACAGTTCTGGCTGAAGTTCCGGGTCCCTCCACACGCCTGGCGGCATAGCCGCTTGTGTCTCAAGGTCAATCGGGCCTGTCTTTTAGCCCTGAAACCTTAGATGAACCCTGCTTGGTTCAGTCTGGGAGTACCCCTACAGGCGGTGTCACGAAGGACGGTGCTCTCAACGGACGCATCCAACTCGGGTTGGGGTGCTCTATGCGAGGGCAGACCGGCATTCGGCTCGTGGTCCCACGAGGAGAGCCATCTTCATATCAACTGCCTCGAGATGTTGGCAGTGGTAAAAGCCCTCCAGTCGTTTCAGACTCACTTGACGGGACGCCACGTCCTAGTCCGATCGGACAGCATGACTGTGGTGTCATACATAAATCACCAGGGCGGTCTTTCGTCCAGCCGCATATGCGCTCTGGCGAAACGTCTTCTGGAATGGGCACGGCCAAGGTTTCAGTCGCTCAGGGCGACTCACACACCTGGCAAGACCAATCTGGGTGCAGATATGCTATCACGGAGCAATGTCCCCTCAGACGAGTGGATGCTTCATCCCCAGATGGTTCTCAAGGTTTGGGAGCTCTTCGGGAAGGCAGAGGTAGACCTCTTCGGCTCAGAAGGCAACTCTCACTGCCCAACATATTTCTCAAAGGAAGTCGATGCGCTGGCCCACACCTGGCCCAGTACACTCCTTTATGCATTTCCCCCGGTCGTACTGATCCTGCAGGTCATCAGGCGAGTCAGGGAAGACGGACACAGAGAGCCAGGTTTGGTCCTCGGAGCTGTTCAGGCTCTCCACGAGAGCTCCATGGCCCATCCCCCTGAGACGGGATCTCCTCTCTCAGGCGAACAGAACAATCTGGCACCCACAGCCAGAGCTTTGGGCTCTACACCTCTGGTCTCTCGATGGGAGCCGGCTGACCTCCCCAGAGACGTACTAGATACCATATCTCAGGCGAGAGCCCCGTCCACGAGACGCCTCTACGCCCAGAAATGGTCGGTCTTTGTTGAATGGTGTTCCACACGCAACATAGACCCCGTGGAGTGTGACGTATCCCCGATACTGTCCTTCCTCCAAGAGCGTTTAGATTTGGGGCGCGCCCCTTCAACGCTCAAAGTGTATGTAGCAGCCATCGCGGCGTTTCATGCTCCTATCGCTGGCCAGTCAGTGGGTCGAAACAGCCTTGTGGTGTGTTTTTTGAAGGGTTCTAGGCGATTAAATCCACCTCGTCCCCTCACTGTTCCCACTTGGGACCTTTCCCTGGTCCTCAGAGCTCTTAAGGGAAGCCCCTTTGAGCCACTGCGTTCAGCTGACCTCAGGCCCCTGACGCTAAAAACCGCTCTGCTACTTGCTTTAGCATCGGTCAAGCGTGTTGGCGACTTGCAGGCCCTTTCTGTAAGCCCTGCGTGCCTCGAATTTGGGCCTAACGACTCTAAGGTCGTACTAAAACCCAAGCATGGCTACGTCCCTAAGGTGCTCTCTACTCCGTTTAGAGCACAGGTCATCTCGCTCTCTGCTCTTCCTCCCTCTGCGGACGAACGAGAGCTGGAGTTGCTCTGCCCTGTCAGGGCATTGAGGACTTATGTGGAGCGATCGCAGCCTTTTAGGCAGTCAGATCAGCTCTTTGTTTGTTTTGGTGGCCGCACCAAAGGGTCTTCGGTCTCAAAGCAACGCCTCTCACTTTGGATAGTCGATGCTATCAATCTCTGCTACTCCTCCTTGGGCGTTGAATGCCCCTTAGGAGTCAGGGCCCATTCCACTAGAGGAATGGCTTCCTCCTGGGCCTGGTCCAATGGAGTTTCCCTCAAAGACATCTGTGAGGCGGCCGGCTGGTCCTCGCCATCCACATTTGTCAGGTTCTATCATCTGGACGCTCTGACCTTGCAAGCTCGGGTCCTCTCGGTGTGACCCTCTTCGAGCCCCGCCTCACGCCAATTCAGGAGTTATCTCCTTGTAGTGCAATAAGGGATCACTGCGGCTTTGGCCTTCTTACTTGTTTTCTTGGTCCCCTCTCGGTGTCCAGAACAAGTTATGTCGTTCCCTGCCATGGCACGGCGCGGTTGAATTCGTTCCCCATACGCAGTACGAGTGAAGTATCGAAAGGGAACGTACTCGGTTACTAACGTAACCTCGGTTCCCTGAGATACGGAACGAGTACTGCGTTACTTGCCATGCCACAAGGCTGCGGCTTCAGTGTCGTCGCTTCAGTCGTATGACCTGAAATCCTATGGCGAAACGCCTGCTTATATAGTCCCTAACCCCGCCCCTTTCGGCGGGAAGGTTCGCGCGCTTGTCACCATTGGCTGCGCGGTCGTGCCGCGCCGTCATTGGTTCAACGACTTGTCTATGAGTGAACCAATGACGGTGCAGTTGCACTGCGTTATTGAAAAAGGCTTCAGTAACGGGGAAAAACTTTTCCCCATACGCAGTACTCGTTCCGTATCTCAGGGAACCGAGGTTACGTTAGTAACCGAGTACGTTTTCTATACTCAGTTTGTGTGGTATGTAGGCTGTAGGTGGTTAAAATCTTGAATCATGAACAGTTTCTTTCTATAAAAAGCTTTTAAATCTCATCGGCTGCCTACAGAACACACACACACACAGTTTTGTTTTGCTATCAAAGTGAGGACATTCCATAGGCGTAATGGTTTTTATACTGTACAAACTGTACATTCTATCCCCCTACACTACCCCTACCCCTAAACCTACCCATCACAGAAAACATTCTGCATTTTTACATTTTTAATAAAACATTGTTTAGTATGTTTTTAAAGCTATTTTAAATATGACTACTCATGAAATGTCCTCATAAAACATGTTTATGTTGTAATACCTGTGTAATACCCATGTCATTATACAAATTTGTGTCCACATAATTCACAAAAACGCACACACACACGTCAAATGCAGGACAGGGCTCTAGAGTATGGAGCTATATATTCTGCTTGGAGGGGAAAGTTGCATCTTTCCTTCATTTCAAAATGTTCAAGTGCCTGTCAAAATGGCCTATAAATATTCATGAAGGTGGTAACATTTGGCAGAGCGAACTCTCACTGACACACTCACACGCGCAGGCTGTCTGACATTTGGGCGTGTTTGCAGACGGACGTGTGTCTGTTTGCATGGAAAGACATGAAAATCAATAGGTCGTAATTACACTGTTTGTGCTAACGCTCTTCTCAGATGTGCATAATTAATTGGTACCGTGCTCGTTTCGGTACCGAAACTAGGTCAGTATAGAACGACTGACTGTTAAAGTCTCCCGGCTGGTTTCCCAGACAGAGATTGTCTCGTCCAAAAGGATTTTCAACAGAGAATCACAATCCACAGTACAATTTACTCCATGACAATCCTTCCCTAAAAAACTGCCCAGAGGAGTCATGACCATTTCTTCGTCCTGTTGAAAGCGTCGGTCTATAATTGAAAAATTGAATTAAAAAGCAAAATAATAAAAAATAAAAAAGCAAAAAGCAAAAACTCACACCTCTCTCCTGTGAAATATTGTAAATATTAATTCAGTCATTTTATTTGTTGGCAAACAACTTTCACTGTTACAACAAATATTAGTTATGAGTTCATTCAGTTTAGAATGCATATGAAAAGAATAAATAATAATTTCATTGATATTGTAATAATAATAATATTGATGATAATAACAATAAAAAAAGGTCTCAGTGCCGATCCGATTCTTTTCCCGACGCTCTCTAAGATCCTACATTTCTGATCTGTTGGAAAATAAAAAATAAAAAACAAGACTGAATCACAGGAATAAATATGCAGTCAATTCTGAGGGTGGGTTAACAAGAGATAGATGTGCAAGCTACAGGGAGTCTCATTTTGAGAACAAGTAAACAGTAGTTTCAGAAACCGACCTTTACAAGGTTGTTTCCATCTTCCAAACCACTCCATTAAAATCCTAGTCTGTTCCTTTACATGGTTATTTTATGTGTACACACATGATTTTTAATCATGATTTCCCCAGTCCACATTTTCATTTGTGATCATGCCTCGGCTCGGACCCTTCCCAATTCGTGCCCCGCGAGCCTTTCTTACGGTTCTTAATTAAACTCTTAAAAACAGACTTGATATGTAAAACCATCACAATAATAGAACATCTTTTCGCCTGAGAACAATTTTAGCTGTGTCGACACATATGACAGGAATATCAATAAGCTGGAATTCTTCAACCTGCTTCCACTGGACGATTTCTGCTTTAACGCATAAAAGATGGCGTGTTCAAGGGTAAATGCTCTAGAACTCATGACATAACGACATTCCAGCATCATTGGGATCCCATCTGCAGTAGCTGTCATTCACACAACAGTCAGTTCCCCAGAGTCTCTTGGATATCATCGACACAGTGTGATTTAGAATGACAGTGTTGCATTTGGAAAAAAAGGAGGAAGCCATGGTCATCCCTCCAAACGAGAGTGTGTATGCGTGTATATGTAGATATGTGTGCATGTGTGTGTGCGCTGTGCGGTAATAAGGGGTAGTATTTTGGAGGACCAGCACAGCATTGTGGGATTGGTCTAGTCTACAAAAACACATACAAGGGCCAAAATATCTCAAAAACATGAAACGCATACGATCATATGCGATATCGGGAATCTGTACATTTTACATGGAAAACTGTTCCATTTCTTTGTAATTAGTGAAGATTACCTTTCCCATAACTGAGATTATTACTGAAAAATAAACATAAGAAAACAAGATGCGTCCTCAGTCTTTAAGATTAGATGCGCCTTTTGTGATTTCACGCTCAAGAAACGAGATCGGTGCTAAACGAGAAGGAATGTGTGCAGCAGAGAATCATAGAGAAGTCTAGAGACTTGTGGGTGTAATGCAGTTCAGTACGACAGAATAGTTCAGAGTCTAGGTCGGTGGTCTCATTATCATACACGGTCATCTAAAATGGCAGCTAGTTTTCCACAGTCTGTTTACACGCTCTCCACCATCCGTGGTGAGTTTCGAGGAGAATCAGACAGCCATTGGATGAAGGTTTTCGTCAAGGAGAGCTATGCAAATGATCCAGGGAGCAAAAGTTTGTCCACGAGTTTTACTCAGCAGATCGGTTTCCAAGGAGATTGACAAGAAAAAAAGTCCACGAGACCTACCTACACGCGGTAGTCCTTGTTCTAGCGTAGGAATGGGTTACTAGTTCTGATTACTGGTTCTAACTGGAGCAGGATTTTGGTGACAGGATACTTGTGTGTACTGGAATCGGGGGGCTATCTGGGATCAGTCTCTCTAGGGGCTTCCTATCAGTGCAGTAGGTAGTGTATCCCATGCCTTGTGCATTGTGTCTCACACACACACACACACACACACACACACGCTAACTGAGAATGTGTGTGTGCGTCGGTGTCTATAGGCTGGTGACCAGCTGTGAGGGGTCTGGTGGCTGTTCTTCAGGTGACGAGTCTTCTTTGTCAGGTGGGGCGATGAACCCGTCACTGCCACCGCGTCCCATCTGATAGTAGCTCTCCAGTTCCTGTATGTGGTTCCTGGAGCCTAGGTTCGGCATGCTTTTGTAGTACACGTCGTCCGCCTCCATGACGACCCCTTTGCCGTTGGCCAGGTGCAGCTCGCTGCCTTCTTCCTCCTCGCCGTCGTCATCCTCATCGTCTTCGTCGTCATGGAGACCGTTGATGAGGTCATCAGTGCCATGGGGGAGGTCAGTGAGCGTGGGCATGCTGGTATAGATCGAGTCTCTGAGGGGCGAGTGCGTGTGCGTGCGGGGAGTGTGTGTGTTCGAAGAGTGCGTGTCGTTGGGGAGCAGCGGGAAGAAGCTCTCGCTGTTCTCCTGCGGCAGGCGCCGGTGGGCTGAGAACGTGTGCATGGGGGCGTGGTTTTCCGGAGGGGGCGGTCTCGGTGGGAGGAGCGGTGCTTGTGACTCCTCCCTAATGAGCTCCAGGCTCAACCCGCCCCCGTCGTCATGCCGATGAAACGCTCCGGGGTTGTCGAGCACCATGACGTCATCCTTTGCGATGGACGATGACCCCGCGACCCCTCCGTTGGCCAGGTGGTTGTTGAGTTTATTGGTCAAGGTTCCCTGGTGGGCTTTCCCTTGTCGCTCCTGGGTGTTCAGGTACGATGGGGCGTAGTTTGCCGTCAGCTCTTTCAAGATCTTTTTCTCAAGCGTGGTCGGCGGCTCGCTGCCACGAGAACTGTAGGTAAGGTAATCGCCTGCTGCCACACCGTAGCTGTTGCCGTGGTTACCGTTAAGCGGCAGCGTATCCATGACACTGGAGTCTCGTGCGTTGTTTAGAATGCCCTCTGAAACACAAGAAATGGTACAAAAATATTCTTATTTATACAGTATTTATGAGTGCTGCTGGTAATATGAATTGGTTCATATACAGTATGCTTCATGAAAGATGATATCAAATAGGGTATTAACTTTTATAAAAAAAAACAGATGAATTCAGGTGGGATGTGGATTTAACAGGGGGAAGGAGAAGAGGAGGGAATGGGAGGGATGAGGAAAAGGAGAAGATTAAAGAAGAAAGAAGCAAAGGAGAATATATTATAAACGTGGAGCTGTTGTGAAAGTAAATGAATCATACTTGAATCTCTGTAGGAGGCTGCAGACCCGCATGAAAGGAGAGACAGAGAAAGAGAGAGAGAGAGAGAGGGAGAGAGAGAATGATTACACACATAAATGCTTATGGAACATGTCCACAGAGAGAGAGAGAGAGAAGTATTATATTCAGTTCAGACTGTGACAGGCATTGGTGACTGAATGCTAACCTGCTGAGTTTAGGACAGATGCTAGGCTGAAATGTTCTTGTACCACCAAATTATTAAACAGAACAGATGGACATAGAAACAACATAAACAAGCTCATTAAACAGACACAGGAAGTATGTATGTAGGATATCACTGCTGCTAACTCTGCTGACTCAGGACACAGAATAGTCTTTTCATATTTAAATTTAAGGAAGTTTAATAAAAGAACTCCACAACATACAGTATGGAGTATTGGGTTACACTTTATTTTAAGGCCTCTGTGTTACAGTGTAATTATACATTTAAGTACTGAGTAATAAGAATTAACTACATGTATTTACTATAGGGTTAGGATTAAGATTAGTGTGAGGTTTATAGTAACTACTATAGTAAATGCATGTAACGTGTAGCAAGGAACAAGGACACTGTAAAATGAAGTGATAGCGAGTATTGCAAGTAACATTAGATAATGTAATAATTTGTGCTGTCAAACGATTAATGGCGATTAATCGCACCCAAAATAAAAGTTTGTGTCTACATAATATATGTGTGTGTACTGTGTATTTTATTATGTATATATAAATAGACACACATACATGTATTTATTTCAGAAATATTTACATGTGTATATATATATATATTATGTAAATATAAATATTTTATATATAAATATAATATATTTTTGTTAAAAATATACATGAATGTGTGTGTACTTAAATATACATAATAAATATATGCAGTACACACACATATATTATGTGAACACAAACTTTTATTTTGGATGCGATTAATCGCCATTAATCGTTTTACAGCACTAGTAATAATCAATGTTGTGTGTGTATATATATATATTTATATATAAACAATTAGGTTCAGTAGAGATTTAAATTTTCCATACTGCACCATAAAACTACCGCAACCACCACATTAATAATGAATTAGTCAAAATTATAGGATTGTAGGTAATTAAAGAGTTTTCAAAAATAAAAGTTAATTTATTAAACATAATCAAATCAAATTTTCATCTTTGGGGTAACCTAACATTTATAATTGCCATAATGAATACTTTTTTTTTTTCAAGGAGGAGCCATGTCAATTTTCCATTACAGTTGTCACCCTGAGAGACATTTACCATCCGAAAAGTGCTGTTTGTAAAAGTTTGTAAATGTGTATGTGAGAGGCAAACCTTGTGTGTTGAACATGTTGGCAGTAGGGTTATTGTACACAGCAGACTCTCCCAGTAGTGTGTTATAAGGATTAGTGCCATGAGGACGTAACAAAGCATTGGAGATGAGATGGTTAGCCATGGTACCTACAACACCCACAAACAGAGACAGAAAGAGAGAGAGGAAGAGATACAGATATGGAGACAGGGAGTTGAGAGAAGACAGAAGGAAGGAGCAAAAAAGAGACAGAAAAAAGGTGTACAATAAACAGTTAGAACGATGCAGACAAGAAGTCAGTAAACTTGTGTTTAAACAGCTTTAAACATCAGCAGTCGCAGCATGTTAGTTCGAGTGGACAGGAATGTAAAACCTCCCATGTGGAGTGTAATATCAGTACAGAGCTCTGCATAGATGATGTTTATGTTGGACAGCTGTTGATGTTTGACATTTTGTCTTGCCAGTGTGACTTGATTTGGAGCGTTTTTCCATGGCTTCAGCTCTGATGTCGCTGGAAGACTTTTAAAAGCTCACATTCTTGTTTACACAGGACAGAGAAGACAAAGGAGCTCAGAGGAGCAAATCATATTAGCGTTTGGACATAACAGAGGCAGGCAGGGTTTGAGAATGAGCAGAACATGAGCACACACACAGATGTCTGATCCATTTGGACTCCAGGGTCAGGAAGTTGGAGGACTTTTCTGTTGCGTTTCAGATTCTTCTGCAGTTCCTCTTTTTTTTCTTTCTCTCATGAAACAATCATACACAATTCTTTATATGGACACTTTTGGCCCTGTGAACTCTGTTAAAACACTTCACACTCTCACTAGTTTATTTCATTTATCTGCTAACAAAGTCCAGCAGTGGACACATGCATCACAGGAGGATTCTGTCATTTTTTCTGAGAGTCATGAACATTTCCAACACAGTGTAATTTCCAACTGTATATTGTGTTTAATGACATTCTGTGATGTAAATAACTGTGAAGAAATGACAGTTTCAACATTTTGGGAATAAAACAACTGACTCATTTGTCTTGTTAAGTCTTTATGTATCCTAAATACACACACACACACACACACACAGGTTTGTTTTGCTATCTTAGTGAGGACATTCCATAGGCGTAATGGTTTTTATACTGTACATTCTTTCCCCCTACACTACCCCTACCCCTAAACCTACCCATCACAGGAAACATTCTGCACTTTTACTTTTTAATAAAACATTGTTTAGTATGTTTTTAAAGCTATATTAAACATGAGGACTCATGAAATGTCCTCATAAAACATGTTTACGTCGTAATACCAGTGTATTACCCATGTCATTATACAAATCTTTGCCCTCATAAATCACAAAAATGTGCACGCACACACACACACAGAAACTATTGTCAGCTTTTGCAAAGCTTGATTGGAAATGCCGCACACTAAAAATGTTTATATTCAACATATCATATTAGTTTTCTTCACATGTCACATGTTCACGTCACATGTCAAGCATACTCTTCAGTGACAATTTTGCATCTTCGATAAACAAGTACTCTATCAAATTTATTAGTGGCAAAAATATTGGTTATGATAGAAATTAGGGATGCACCGATACCATTTTTTAAGGACCGAGTACGATTACCGATACTTTTTTTCTAGTACTCGCCGATACCGATGCCTATATATTTATTAATTTATCTCTCTCTCTCTCTCTTTTTTTTTTTTGGTGATGTTGCAGTTTTCCAAGCACAACACAGTGAGACTAATGAATGTAGGACAGCTTCTTCATTATTACTCTAATGAAAAAAGTAATAATTTTTATGTGCTTGTCACAACCTTAAAGAACAAAAATTTCACAGTGTCCAATAACCTTCAAAGGGCATAATTACCAATATATATAATTGTTGTTATATAAAAATAAATTTACAAACAAATTACAAACAATACAACACTCAATACTATAGAGATAAAAAATTAAATAAACTTGTTTTTCAGATACAGTAGGTTTATTTACAATGTATACATTTATTTAACATATTTTGTTGTTTTATTAACATTAATGACAAATATAGGCAATGGTCCCTTTAAGACCGAATCCATGGATACTGACACATATTCTGTTTTCACCCAAATGTTTACGTCCACTTAAGCCATAACCGACTGTATTTACGTGAGATACTCCACACGATGGACATTTTGACAACTATGTGTGCATTTGACCATTCAGGTGCAAGGAGAACTGCCTATACGGCATTCGCTTATCGATAACGAATTGAGATTGAAAGCATGCAGTTCGCAATGTGTGGGTTGTCATAATTAATTTTGAAGTATTTCCACACCTCTTAGGCTGACATTATTTATGCTGCTGCCGCCGGTGTCCCTGTGCACAGAAAATTCTGTCAGTTACGTCACGTGAGGTATCGGTCTTTGGTATCGGGGGTATTTTTTCGAGTACGAGTATAAGTACACGAGCTTGGTATCGGTGCATCCCTAATAGAAATGACATCAAGTGAGGGACAGTTGTTGTGTAAAAATGTATATAAATCCTTTCCACACAATGAATTTTGAAATGGTTTATCTTTATATCATTCTTTGCTTAGATTTTCATAGTTGTTAAAATGTAATAATTAATATTTTTATGACGGATTTTCATACAAATTAAGATAAAAAAAAATCTAGCTCAGTGACAAGGGTAAATCAATAAAATCTATACATTAAAGGCATTTAAGTGTAGCAAAAATAACTTTCATATAATAAAAAGAAAAATGGTGAAATACTAAAATAATGTCCCATAGTGCCCATAGTTGAAAAAACATAATGTCTATTTTCAGGGTATATTTCATGGCAAAGTTCATTGGTCAGATTTAACCACTAGGAGTCAATTAGTAATTGAACTGGTTTCTGTTCCACTTTTCTCATATTAGATCCAAACAATCTGTTTGTCTGTGTGTGTTTGTATAAATGAAACAGTTTCTGTCAATATGTATGTGTATGAATACTGTGTACATGTGTACACATGGGTGTATGTTTGTGTTTGTGTGTTGGCTTTACCTCTGTTGAGAGTCGCTGAGCTGTTCATATCAGCGGTGATGAAAGATGACTCCGACTGCTTTCTGACAGTGTCATTCCACATCCTACGAATACGACTCTGACAACAGAGGGGGACGATTTTTAATTTCTGAACAAAGACATTGTGCTATGTATCAGTAATAATGTAATGCAGCTCACTTATTTTACATATTGTATCTATGTATTATATCATACATATTACAGACATCCTATTATTGAGGTTTGTTTTGTTTAATTTTTGTCAACAGTTATTGGCACTGAACACTGTTAACTGGAATATGGTATTGAAAACCTGATTATATTTACGAATAATAAGGTGAGCAGAATGCTGAGTGCACCATTTAAAATAAGGCTGAATGTGAAATTGGGTCATGTGGGACTGTATTCACATATGAATAAGAAAACGCCAGAGCTAAAGTGCTTTCTGTGCAAAGAAATAACAAACCGATGACTGCATTGACCACTGACAGCTTCAACAATCACTGGCCTAGAAAAATCACTTGAGATGGTTTTGAAGGATCCCCTGCAGGTGTGTGTTCGGTGTGTGCACGATACCTGTGAGTTAGTGGAATAGCGTCCAGGTGTGCGGGCCGTACTGGTCTTTGTTGAAGTGGAGATGGTTGATTCCACACTCTTCCCACTGCAGCAGTGTGTGCGGAGACAACGGCCATATTCCTTACGTACCTGCAAAAACACACATACACAGTTTGGTTAACAAAGGTTTTGGGGAAGTGAGAAATGCCTCAGTTAACAATTCAATTAAATTTAACTGAATTAAATCAATTTAATTTCGTACAAATATATATAATAAATATATAAAAAATGAGTGCTGTCAAATTGATTAATTGCAATTAATCGCATCTAACATATATAAATATATGCCATATACGAAGTGTCTATTTACACTAAGTGCAAATAGCTTCCCTTGTTGGCAAATGCTATTTACACAAGCTCCGCCCACCAATGTCAGGTTGGGCCACTCAAGTTTTAAAAAAGACACATGGAATTCAACGTCTTCAGTGGAGCAACAGTAGCGAGTAAGGCTAATAGACCTGGCTTTTAACGTGATCGACGCGTATTCGAATCTGCCTTTTGCCGAGCTCGCATTTATTTTCAATAAAAATTTAAATAATGTTCTAAAACTGGAAATAAACTGCGAACGAGTGTTTAATAATATTAAAAGTGTTTATTGGGTAGAGTTAGGGGAAGGTGTAGGGAGGGTTTTTACTCTCCCAATAGGGCAGCATCCATTTAATAATTTTAATAAATATAATCATTTACACTCTATGATATTATTGCATCCTGTTAATGTACAAAAATACTGAGGTACAAATAGTATCTGCCAATATAAAGTAGACTATAGATATAATACTATTTAGAATTACTATTTAGAATAACTATAGAATTACTATTTACTCTAATTGACCCTTCGCCTTGAGTTTGATTGACAAGCGATCTAACCAATCATAACGCCAAATCCTCCATTTTGTCCGACAAAGCAGTCAGGAGTTAGAAGATTAACCTCGGTGGACTTGAATTTGAAAAATGGTGTGTATTTACGTCTTTCCGCGTTTTAAACAACATTCCTTCTCATGTTCATTCATGTTTATTTGATGCTATAAATGAACTAGTAGGAAGAGATGATCGGTTTACGAGCCGCTTAAGCTGAGGCGCTACAGCAATCTGTCACAACACATTAAAGAGCCACAAAACGTTTTTTATTGTTCGAATTTCTTAAAAAAAATTATACAATTTGAAAGCTGGGACTTTGTTTAATATCATAAGTAACCTGCTCTGTCTTGTCTGTCAACGTGTTGTCATTGTCCTCTTTGCTCCGCAATGTATTTTTCACTCTGTGTGGCGTGACAGCGCCATGGCTTGTCAGAGCAACAGTAACTAAGGGGGGGGTCTTTGCGAAGGGTCAATTGCAAAGTACTGATACTTATACATGGTGTAAATGGAATCTATCGCTATTTTCACCTAGTGTAAATAGCATATCGCTAAGAAAATGCTGCTATTGTCTAATAGCCGCTGCCATATATAAATACATACATACACACATACAAAAATAAAAATGCAGTTCATACATACAATGGCTTGAATACTTCTCTTCTATGATAAGCATGTTTTTAATTTATGAATTAAATTGTATTTTTTGATTGTAAAATGTTATGTGGTACGACTCCCTAAAACACAATGATATTTATGGATTAATAATTTGTGATATTTGCACCTTTTTATAAACTTTTTATAAAATGAATGACTAACACAAACAATTTTTCAAGCTTTAAGCCTTTATTTGGTAGATTATCTCAGCAAATATTGGTGTATGTGATTAATTGTGATTTTATTAATTAGTCAGCATTTCTTGTAATTAGATTACATTTTTCATCGATAGGCTATTCCCTGTGTCCTTGTGTGGAAGAGTTCACTCAGTTTATCTCAGTTCCAGCAGATTACAGTGTATCTGTGCAAGCACATTTGACTGTAATGTCTGTGCTTGTGAACAGGAAAAGTGAACTTTCGTGTACATGGCATGAACCTTCATATCATTTACATGACTTCAATAGTTAGCATGCTGGACGACCTTCCTAACGCTGTAATCTTAATCAGGAAAAACACACATACATTCAACATCACGACCTTTACCTCAATTCTCAAACAAAAAGGACCAAAACTTGTATTGCTCCATCCAAAAATCTAGACATAATAACAATAATGACCAATATCAGTACAAAATTCCCCATTGTATCAGCAATAATACAGCTATAATTGCTTTTTAATGTTGTTAACATGGACGCTGTGTTATTGTTTGCGCAGCTGTTGAAAGAAAACTCTCTAAGATCGGCCAAATAAAATCCAATGGTTTTATTCCTCTGTCTCTATGGATGACTGCATACCCAACTCCTCAAAGACCTCAACCAAACAGGACTTTAAATCACTGCTGTCTCCACAAAACCCAAATAAGCCTAGATCAGTCCCTCGTCTTGTAAAAACAGCTTCTTCTGGGTGTTTGAGAGAATATATGCTGCGTTAAGAAGATCCATTAGGTAGAGAGTCCAATATATTAGTTAAACATTTTTTATGAAATCATCCACTTTAGGTTTAGAAGTTGCCTACACGCACATCTATTTAATCTGAAAGAAACATGATAAATTGACAATTCAGCTTCAAGGCTGGCCAGTGGAATACATAATCAAATTCCACAACAGTCCAATCATTCTGTCCGTCAATACATAGGAAAATTCACACATATGCATATTATTTTTCTCTAATCGATATCTGTTTCCTTCTACAGCTAAAATGCACCGGTGGAATGTGGATATGAGCATTTTCATGCTAAATGACTCTGGAAGCAATCCACCAGTCGGCCATCAGATAATTAAAAGGTTTAAAATCTATCATGAGCTAAGTAAATCTGATGAGCTGAGGGTCTCTAATTGAGCATGCATGTGACAGAAGAGTTGATTAATGAGATCATTACTAATGAGAGGCCAGTAAACCCTCAGTAAAATGCCCAGGAAAGAGGTCAATTGAGCCTCAGTACGAGTGTGTGCACGTGAATGCAATACTGCAGATGTTTGCATAACATACATGAATGATTCTTCAAGTTAGGGAAACTTTTTTGTCAGCTAGGATGATTTGAATGAAAAAGAAAATGCTTTAAAAACAATCATTCTACTTTCAGAAGAGAAAATAAATTAGAATAACAATTATATACATTCTACATTTATTAAGAAAATCAAGGAAATTCTACTTCCACTTTTCCAAGAACATTTCTATAACTTTTTATATAGACTACAGTTCAAATGTTTGGGCTCAGTAAGATTTTTTATTTTTTTTTTTTGAAAGAAGTTTGTATTTAAAAAATAATAATATTGTGCAATATTGTTACAATTTAAAATAACCCATTTCTATTTTAATATATTTTAAAAATTAATTTATTACTACGATGACAAAGCTTAATTTTCAGCATCATTACTCCAGTCTTCAGTGTCACATGAAATTCCTTCAGAAATCATTCTAATATGGTGCTCAGGAAACATTATTTATTATTATTGATGATGAAAACAGTTGTTCTGCTCAATATCTTTGTGGAAACTTTGATACTTCTTTTTCAGGATTCTTGGATGAATAGAATGTTCAATATAATCCTTTTTTACATCCTGATCCAAGAGTAGCTTTAGCTTTATTAGGTGTCATTACTAAACCAGTTAGTATTTGAAAATTAAGAAACAATGAATAAATGTTTTGTAAGTTAAAACTTATTCACTGCTAGCAAACTTGCTTTTTCTCTAAAACTTGAAAAATGGCATTACCATCACAAACAATATCAAAAATCCACTCGATCAATCCAAGGTTGCTCAAGGCCGTGATCTGATGTGATAAATGCTTTAATGCATATGAAACAGCTTAAAAAAGGTTCATTTTTCAAGCTCTCAAGTAGTCAAAAGTGTCACTAATTGAAGAATCACCCTTATGTGTATGTGTGTTTGTGTGTGAGTCACCTTCTTCTGTAGGATGCAGTGAAATATGAAGATGAACATTCCCTGCAGCGAGTTAAAAATGGTGAAGAGGTAGGCCATGATGACTGTACTCTCATTGATATACATCAGTCCAAACGCCCAGGTCAACCCCAGCAGACACAGCAGAGCTATGGCACCTATAACCCAGGACCTAAGAGAGAGAGAGATAGAGAAAGATAAATGAAACAGATACAGAAACACACTCAACACTCACTTCCATGTATGACCTAAGCCAGTTTATATAATCTAAGTTTATTAAAATGTTATGTTATTAGTCTACATCTATTTCCTCAGTTCAACAATAGTAGGATCTGAATATAAACCATCTTGGAGAAAGGCATTATTTTACAGCAGTCAAATGTCAAGCTGGCTCCAGCCATAATGTCTACTAGTCTGTACTTAGCATTGAGCCTCACACTCATTTAGTGATGTCATTTACTCTTTGGGGTCATTCACACACACACACACACACACACACACTTAGACTCGCACATAATCAGCCTGCAACCCATTTATACTGTGAACTGAGCTAATGCGACAGGCTAATGTTTGGCACTGAAACAAGATCATTAGAAAGTATGAGAGAAAGAGAGAGAGAGAAAGAGACATACAGACAGACAGACGGGGAAACTTTTGAGAAGATATACTGAGAGACAGTAAATATGAATTATTGTTTCCATCAGAGACAATAATAATAAAAAAATAATGGCGGATCAAGATGGAAAGACAGACAGACAGAAATATTGATTTTGAACCAACTCAGGACTGATGCAGAAAGAGAACACGCACTCATGAAGAATTATAATTACATTGTTCATTTCAAAGAGCCATGTTGCAGAATTGATGAATCACTTAAATCATTTTAACATTCAGAGAATCAATCAAACAGTGGAGGAACTACACAGCTAAACACTCCAATCAGAATGCATGATTCGAAGAACTGGCACTCTGATTGGCTGGAGACCCTTACCAGTGACTATCCATAACAAGCCATGCCTCAACAGAATGCTGAAATGTAAAACAGAAAAAAAGGATGGAAAAGGAAACAACAAAGAAAAAAGACAGATGAGGCTGATGAATGATTCATAAACATCATAAATAAAACAAAACAAACTCAAGAGATGGAAAACACAAACAAATAAAATGAAAATTTCTTATGATGATGATGAGGATGATGAAATATGGTTGAATTTTCTCAGTCAACACAACTGTCTGCCAGTAAGTTTAGGAGCACCTGCACCTTTTGACAAAGTGAGAACTGCGATGGTGGGTGGGCTTTAAGCTTTAAGAAGCCAATCACCTCACTGGATTCAAGATCATCTATTCTATGCACACCAACTTCACGACTTTGGATGGAATTTGTGCTGAGGCTATACATTTTTGACTGGGCCAGACTTTCTAACTTTAACTTTAGGCACAGATAGAATTTATTAAATCAGCAACGTATCTTATGCTTGCAGAGCCATTTGTCTCTGCTCATTAAAACAAGTCTTATTTCTATTACTGATTTGGTGACAAAGAGACTAATAGTGCTGAGATAGGGGTTAGATAATGACACTAGGACTTTGTAACTATGTTGTGAAGATAGATTATAAGATGTATGTAGTATAATATGTATGCTGAGTACACGGTTGCCATAGATACAAATTCCTATATATCTATATATATATATATATATACACTACCATTCAAACTTTTGGGTCAGTAAAGCACCAAATCAGCATATTATAATGATTTCTGAAGGATCATGTGATACTCGAGTTAAGGCTGCTGAAAATTCAGCTTTGCCATCACAAGTTTAAATTACATTTTTATGTTTTTAAATATATTAAAATAAAAAAGCAGTTATTTTAAATTGTAATAATATTTCACAACATTACTGTTTTTACAGCTTACCAACCTATACTTTTGTTCAATGTTTTCCTATCTGTTTGTTTTGGTGTTGGCAAACATGGTTAAATCAAAGACACATTAACACATAATTGGCCATAAATATCTGACCGTTAATTAGAGGTGTTTAAATTACAACTGGTTTTTGTTATCTAACGTACTGACATACTGTGGTTTAAGTATACAAAATAATTTTGGTGGCACTGTAGCTGTTATAATAAAGATTTGTAAACATGGTAAACAGTTTAAACATAACAAAATGACTAAAACGAAAATGAAAAATGAAAATACCAAAATAAAAGCTAATTAACAATAAAATATCTAAATAAAATAAATATATTATAATAGTATTTATAAAATGGTTAGTTCCTATCCTTGATTCTGATTGGTCAATAGCTGTGTTTTATTCACGATAAAACATGGCTATGACTGCTTCACCCAACGGTTCTGTGTATCACCACACAACACCCTTAGCAACAACTCTTAGCAACATAAACTGTATGTTCTCAATTGATATTGTTCATTGAAGCTTACTGTAATATGTAGAAGAGTATTGTGAGAAAGAGATCAAGTGAGCGAGTTTATTACCTGCATTCCGATTTAGCATTTTCCTTCAGGTCAGTCCTATGTTCATAATAAAAAATCTGTTTAAATGTCCGATGTATTATCTTGTCCTTTTAACAGTTAAAGGGTTTTCCCGTGACTGACAGCACAAAGCATTTGTCAGTTGCGTCTTGTTCCCTGTTCACAACAATTCAGTCTTTTCAAAGTAAAAGTCTTCGCTACCGACTGACACACTCATAAAGACAGTCTTTGCCGCCATCTAATGGCGTAATAATATAACTTCTGTTGCTGTTCAAGGTCAGGGACAAGGTCCTTCCGGCGGAAGGAAAGCTTTTAGTGAAAGTTTACTTCATGAAAGTTGCATTAATACATATTTTTCATGAATAAGTCACGGCTCTTCACGTCCTGCCTAACAACGCCCTTCAGCCGTGACTTATTCACGATACAGCACAGCCTCTCGTTATTGCTTACTTAAATAATCCTAAAAGAACACTGTTTTGCTCATGAATAAATCTGTTGTTTTAACAATTTGGTTAAGTAAATGATTCAATGACTCACTCAAAAAGACAGTACATGTGTTCGCAGACCAATCGGTGTATGACATCAAAGTACCGCAAGAGCAATTCGAAAGCATATGGAGTCATCTGCTCTCTAATCGCTCTAGCGGTACTTTGATGTCATACTCCAATCGAACATACCTTGTTTCTTGTTTTGTTCCTAAATGAATCAATGTTTTGAAACATTCCTTTATGTGAATGAGTCAATGACTCACTTATAAAGAAGTCACTTGCTGCCACCTACTGGCTATCAATGTAACCTACAGAAAGAGTCACTGAAAATCCCTATCACTAAGGCAAAAACTGACATTTCGGAACGTCCCAGTGCTCTTGTACTATGTATCAACAGCAGCTTGTCCAATCAAATATGAGTACTGTAACTGTTGTATAACATGAATATCTGTTCAGAACACTAGAACTACAGCAGAAATTCTGCATTTGGGTCACAGATTTGAACAGTGACTCCTCTGCCTGTGTTCTGAACATCAAAAAGAATAATCAATTACTGGAATATGCTAACTAACCTAGATTCAGCATGTACTGTCTGCCAATGGGCTGCAGTGTATAGATGAGCTGTACTACACACTGTGCATTGCACACTTTCTGATCCCCCACATTACTGGCTGTGTTTCAATACACCCTAATATGCCAGCCCCTTGTGTCCTAGCACTCTTAAAGATGATGCTGACTTAATTTGAATAAATAGCACAGGGAATGTGATTTATGAAGTTTTTTTTATTTAATCATAACTGATTCGGTCCCAGGAGAACTCAAACATCAAGGAGAAAGAGACAGATAAAGACACTTTAAACTGTGTCTATCTTTAGATAAGCAGTAGAACATTCTTCTCATTTAAACACCTCTAAGGAGCAGTTTGAAATTAAAGGACAATTGTGTGTTTAGTGAAAATGAAGACAGTTGCAGTGCAAGCAGGAAAAGCAATAAAGTACACATACACACACACACATTGAAACACAGAATAAATAACTTACTTGATGTTGTCCAGGCAACCGGAGTCAGGCTTGAGAATCGCTGTATGGTGAAACATCTTATAAAGTGCAATGCCCAGGAAAATAACATTTAGCTGCAACACAAAATCATTAAATGCTTAAAACAATGCAATAACTGTTTAAAAGAACTATAAAAGAAGACTCTCACATTATTAACCAATTAATTACCATGGCTTTGCCATCCTTATGAGGCATATTTTCATTTGTATGTCAGGAATTAATATTTTGAATAAACAGATTTAAATGAATAAAACAAAGCAGAATGGTTCAATAGAGGATTCACATTTCTAGCCCCTCATTTTCAGGCCTTTTCTACGTCTGGAAATCATTATGGGAACTACTAATGCACCAAAATTATCTTTCTTGGCCAAAACATAATAATTGGCCTAAATAAATAACAATGTTTAAACAAACTGATAACAGTACAGAACAGAATTTATGCATGTGTCAGTGTTGATGAATGTGATATTGCCTATACCAGAGAGCTTGCTTTTTTGACACACATGATTATGATATGCAGATTACAATAACTCCCAAAGTGATGTTTTTTCAGTGCAAGCACACCCTTACCCTACAGTATAATACATAAGATTTGTATAACGCATGTACAAGACAAGTGTTCACATGTGTTTGAGAACATAAAATGTCTCCATTAAACAACCAATATCCAAGGGGAA
>RJVU01075617.1:7173996-7281888 GCA_003731715.1 Anabarilius grahami
TTTGGTTTTGATTTATATTTGGCGTCTCATCATGTGTCAAGGAAGCTACTTATCTCGTCAACAGTAAATGTGAGAGTTTTATGGCAAAATATCAGTAGCTGATGTTTATATGACAGGTAAATATGAGATTCTTCTCCATGTCAAACATTTGGTTATCTAATTTTTTTAAAGTAGTGTTTCAGCCAAGATTTCAGCTTATTTTCTCATGAAATTTCAGTGCATGCCTAACGGGAACACTGTTGAGAATGTTGGGTTTTCATGTTTTATGGGGCCTTTCCATAGACATTATGATTTTTATACTGTCAATCTGTATATTTTATTCCCTAACCCCTACTCCTAAACCTACCCAACATTCTGCATTTTTACATTTTTAATAAAACATTGTTTAGTACGTTTTCAAAGCTATTTTAAATATGAGAACTCATGAAATGTCCTGATATTTCATGTTTACGTCATAATACCAGTGTAATACCCATGTCATTATACAAATTTGTGTCCTCATCAATCACAAAAACGCGCGCACAAACACACACACACACACACATACGCACACATCCCTCTTTCTCTATATATAGCAGTGGGGTTGCTCAGCTTGTCTTGTAGGGTGACTGTGACTTTCCCGTAATTGGGAAAATGCCCTCGACAGACCATTATCTGAACCCCCCGTGTGGGTGTGTGTGTGCGCGCCAGTGTGGAATTGGCTTTGCTCTATCATTCTCTAAACCCCCAGTGTGTGTGTTTGTGTGTGTTAAACTCACCATGATGATGAGAGTTGCAGGCCCAATGAAACTCCAGATAAAGTAAGTATCTAACCTGAGCCAGCACCTACACAGAAAAAGAGAGCAAGAGAGAGATTTTCAAATGAAATTGATCTCCAACCCTTTCCAATTAAGATCAAAGCAGGTTCAAGTTCCAGGAAGGAATGTTCATATGTAATGTTCTGATGTTTGGTTGATCATCGCATTTAGAAAGGGCTCATTGCCCGTGGAACAGTCGGAACCTCAAGGGGTGATTGACAACCCAAAGCTGAATTATTAAACTCTTCATCTCTGCTATACTGAAATCACCTCTAAAGCCCAGCAGGAGTAGGAAGCATCGCTGTTTGAGTGTGTGTGTATATGTGTGTGTGTGTTCCAGGCCACCAAGTCAGACATGCTCCCTCTTTAAAGAACAGATACCATATGCTAGAGAATGCAGAAACCAAATAGGATTATAAATATTTTAGGAATTTCAATTCATGTACGCTGGGATTAGGCCACACAGACATGCTCTTTGTGCTATATTTTAGCTCTTACCAGCCTGGCACTGATTTCACCAACCATCTGCCATGACAACACCTTAATTTATGCTCCTCTCCAACATTGGGGACATGGTCTTTATGCTTTATATGGAGGCGTAGGAATAATTTTGAAGTGTGCAGGACACATTAAGGCTCGAAAAGCACTGATCATCTGCCAAAAAGTCAGGGGACGAATGTTCTGAAAGTGGCATGGCCACATTTCCCCTGCATAAAGATCCCTACGCCCCTGTTTAGATCTCCACTGTTGGCTCAGGTTAACAGGATGTGAAGTAAAATAGTGTTCTCCTTCCCTCCCTCGCATTCAATTCTTGTTTTTAAATGAGTGTGACCTAATTCTGTGGTCTGGTGAGACTGTGTGCTTGAGTGACCACCACTTATTCATATGCCACATTCAGCATCTCATCTTTAAATTATGATTTTTGCTGAAATATTTATCTGAGTGAACATCCCTCACGGCTGTGTCTGGCCACTAACTGCAGTAATGCCAGCTGAACAGTTTTCTTTATGAATATGAATTAGGGCAATTTCACCAGTTTGCCCATTTCAGAACTCTTGAACACACAAGCGACTTTAAGTACAACCTGATCTGATGTGCTTGGCACATGCAAAGCATTTTGCTGGAGTAGACGGCATTAGAGGGATTACTGATTTCCTCCACTCACTGATCAGAAGTCATTTTGTGGCTTATTGCTATCAAAGAGAGGAGCATGTTTTGACTGTGTATTTGTAGACATGTCTTTAACTTTATTTGTATTTGGTGTACTTAAATGAATGTTCAAAACTTTGAGTTGGCTAAGATTCTTTTAGTCTTATGTATTTGATCAAAAATACAGTAAAGAAAGATTATTACAATTTAAAATTATTATTTTCTCTCTTGACAAAGCTGAATTTACAGCAGCCATAACTCCAGTTTTCAGTGTCATATGATCCTTCAGAAATCATTCTAATATGCTGATTTGAAGCATTTCTTATTATTATTGATGCTGAAACAGTTGTGCTGCCTAATATTTTCGTGTAAACCATGATATTTTTGTCAGATTCTTTAATGAATAAATAGAAAGTTTATTTAAAACTTAAATCTTTTGTAACAATGTAAAAGTCTTTATTGTCAAATTCTTGCTGAGTAAAAGTATTAACATCTTTCATAAACTCCTTTTTGGAGTTTAAATCTTTTGGACCCCATTGTTTTAATTGTATGGATGAAAAACAGTTGAACATCCTTGGTTCGGAACTGCATGAGGGTAAACATACGATGAAGGAATTTTCATTTTTCGGTGAACTATAGTATCTCTTTAATGAAATTAGTTGCGATTTAAGTCAAGTTATTTGTGCTCATGAAGTCATTTGCCACAAAGCAGCAGTGTTTTTATCCAAAGTGACTTTCAGGGCACTAATTGCAAAGCCATTCCCTCTTGAGCAGTCTGGTGTGATGTGTCGCGCTCAAGGGCACAGTGCTAATAGAGCAGGTCTGTAATCTTTTCCTGTGTCACTAATTCCTGGGATTGAACCTGCAATCTTCCTTAACCATTAGGGAACACTGCTAGTAAGAAATCAACTGGGTCTTTGCAAGCAAAACTAGAAGCTGACAGACGCCTTTTGGACATCACACTAGTGATAGACCAATACATTGGCCAGACAGATTAATTGGCTGATAGTAGTGTCCGCTTGGCCAATTCAAGTGTTACCTCCCCCTTATGTTAGTTCCCAAATCTACAGAGATCTGTCAATGAATAATAAGTGATATGTTTTTTAAATTATTATTATATCTAGTGAATTTGGAGTAAATATTGTGTGGAATAATTGTGTATTTTAATTATTTGGGTGAGACTCTGTAACTAAAAGGTTTTGATTCAAAAGTCCAATTACATAAATGCGTTTTCTTTCAACAAGTGTATTTCACAGCTCACTTCAATTAAAATATTTTTATTAATTTTGTCCTTCAAACTAAAATACCAATATTATATTTTTCTAAGATCTGTTGGATAAACAAGTGAACACAATAAAACCACACTGGCATACATTCAGGCAACTATCGGGGTATGTTTTTATATTGAAAGTCACATTTTTAAGTTGTAACATTAATTTTTTGAATTTATATATATATATATTATGTTTCCGGAATTATTTTGTGATTTATAATTGTTTCACTGTTTAAATTTAGCTGAAAATGTAAATGTTGTTTAATGGGACACACTTACACAAATCGTACATTATTTTTTTTTGTAGCTTTCTGGGCATTTGAAAGTGTTAACTAGATAAAAAAGTTTGTCAATACAAACTCTGAAGTTGGCTGGAGAAAGCTACTAAAAGTCAATGTGTGTTCAATGTGTGTTCAGTGAACTGTATCTTTTTTCCTGGACAATAACGGTGAGAATGTAAAAAAAAAAAAAGAAGTGACAACTAGCCCCTATATAAGCATATTATCTTGGCAATTGGCCACCATGCACCCTGTATCTGCCATATACATACACTCTTTCAGTTCCATAGCTGCGATAGTCCACGGCGGCAGAAACGGCCACTATAACAGCAGGCACTCCGTATCCAGTGAGATAGAAGTACTTGGTGCGGGAATACTCGCNATCTTTTTTCCTGGACAATAACAGTGAGAATGTACAAAAAAAAAAAGAAGTGACAACTATCCCCTATATAAGCATATTATCTTGGCAATTGGCCACCATGCACCCTGTATCTGCCATATACATACACTCTTTCAGTTCCATAGCTGCGATAGTCCACGGCGGCAGAAACGGCCACTATAACAGCAGGCACTCCGTATCCAGTGAGATAGAAGTACTTGGTGCGGGAATACTCGCTCTCAAACACTTCCACCAGCATGATGTACAGCTGTACGCCTTCCAGAAACATCCATGTAAACGCAGCCAAGAAGAAGAAATGCAGCAGGGCTGCAAACACCGCACAGACGATCTGTAACAAAGACATACACACTGAGCACAAACGGTGCAGAAACTATCTACCCAGTATCTGTGTGATCTGTGACTCACTGCTTTGATTATTAACCATCAGTTCTGTTATCACTTCAGAAATTTCCCGACGGATTTCCAGTACTTTATCTTTGTCATTTTCCATTTGTCTTTGCTTATATTCTCCTCTCTCACTCTCTCTCTTTCTCTCTCTCTAAGGACACAGTGAGGTTTTTGTTATTAACGAGAGGTCAAAGACCCTCTCCATTTCTGTAATTAACAAGAGTCAGGTGCCCAACTTAGCGACTTAAGGAATTGTGTGTGTGTTCTGCAATAAATCTAAGTCCATCAAGTGTGTATATGTGGGCCTTTTCATGTGTAGCAGGTGTGTGTGTATCGTACGGGCTGGTCTGCACGGTTGATCCCAGTGAGGAAGAGTGTTTCGGCGATAAAGAGGGAGATGCAGAGGTTCTTGTGGATGGTGTTCCTGTCGCTTTGGAGACCACGGAAGAAACAGAAGGTGAAGATGCAGATGAGCAGACAGACCAGAGACAGCAGGATCCCCACCCACGTTATGACGTCCAACAGCAGCTCATGCACCTGGTCTGTTTTCTGAGAAGTAGAGAGAGTGGGAGGAGGGAAGAATGTTAGTCAAGGTCCATATAAGAATCTGCTACATTCAGTAAAGTACATACAGTTAAACCAAAAATTATTCAGACATTTTTGATATATTTGTACTAGTGGGTGCAGGACACTATAGTTCATTTATGTAAGTGAGGATAGCAAAACAAAGTAAACTGTGACATATTATACCTAAAAATTCTGCATACAGTGGACTACCAGTAAAATTGATAAAAATTTGGAACCAAAAATTATTCAGACACTTTGACCTGACCATGTTTTGCTTAAGTGTGATCTGACATAATTAACTCTGAGATCTTCATATTTTATTACAATTTTTTAAACTATAGTGAATAAACTGTATTAATGAATGAAATGTTGAAGGTGTCTGAATAAATTTTGGTTTGACTGTATATGTAAAGTGTATATATACACACACACATACACACACACACACACACACACACACACACACACATATATATATATATACACACATACATATTTGTACTTTACTGACTGTAGTCTTACGCTCTTACTCTCAGGCTGCATTTATTTGATATAAAATACAGTAAAAACAGTAATAATGTGAAATATTATTACAATTTAAATTAACTATTATCTATTGTTATATATTTAAAAAAAAGAATTGATAGTACTATACTCTTGTTTGCAGCTGAAGATATTATCAAATACATAAAATTTTTTATATTTGAACAATGTTTCACTTCGTAAATGGCAAGCATTCAATTTCTGCAGAGTCACAGTTTGTGGGCCTGGGTCTGTCGGAATGGTCCATTCATTTCAACGGTAGTGTGCGAAATTTGGAACACTGCAACTGACAAGACTCAGTGTTCAGTGAATGTGTGCAGTCAAGCCTGAACACACACAAGTACACACACACTAAATGGTTTTATTAATCATTCATACATACATATACGCAACGTCCATTAATGCAGCCTCGAGGGTGTGTGTGTGTGTGTGTGTGTGTGTGTGTGTGAGAATGTTTAAGGTCAATCCTCCCCTCTGCACACAACATTTACATTTATGTATATCCTGACCTTTTGCCTTTACGTTTTGTGCATAAATCATTTCGGCAGTCCTTTGCTGACATGCACACACATGCATAAACTTCATGATATGTTCATGCATGTTCAATACATTAGTCCACACTATATTTGGGCGTCCCACATCTGTTTTGTACATGTATTACTGATTTTATGTGTGTGTTTGTGTGCAGTGAGAGAGAGAGAGATGAGCTTCCTCTCTGAGATAACACACATTATACAGTCTTATAGCCCAAGGCAAGAGTTGAGTGGCTTCAGGAGACCTGTGAGGTCTCTCCTAGTGGTGGATGACGTAACCTATTGCAGTGCAAGTGAGTGCAGTTCAAACTTTTATACTGGGTCTGATTGTAAATCTCAGGTTAGCTGTAAAGTATTCCATTTTCAACAGAACTACTACAGCATAAATCTCAACAGAACTACAACAGCATCAAATTCAATGACCACCACTTCACCAGCTATTAATAATCATCTTATGCTTACTATGGCCACATAAATTTCTAAGGATAAAACTCAACTTGGCATTCACTGCCAACCAGCTCAACCAGTTCAACACCAACAAAGCAATGGTGGTCCACCAGCTCGATCAAGATGGTCTAAAAGGTCAAGGTCTCCTAGTCGGGGCTAATCTGGACCAGCTAGTCTGGACCAGCTCTGACCAACTGGAAACCTCTAGAGTTATTTTAAGTTGATTTAAGATTGATTTTTCAGTTATATGAATTCATGGGTAATTTTACATTATAGTTTGTCATCTATAGTGGGCACTGTTAGTTTTTTTTTTATTTATTTTTTTTAAAGTTTCTAGTCAATAATTTGTTGTCATTCATTCATTTCAGTCCATTTTACTCTGAATGAAATGGTATATAAATTTGATTCAGCTGATTTCAGCTGACGATAATGTGCAAAACAGTGTTAATATTAACTAAAACAAAAACTATTAAAAAATCCTTTCCATTAATGAAATAAAGTTAAAATAAAACAAAATAAAATATAAATATCAGATGAAAATTTAAAAAACATTAATAAAATTAGTAATTAGAACTAAAACAAAAAAAGTTTAAGACTAAAGTTGACTTATTTTAACTAAAACTAGATAAAAATAAATTAAAGGGTTAGTTCACTCAAAAATGAAAATTCTGTCATCAAGTACTCACCCTTATGTCGTTCCACACCCTTAAGATCTTCGTCCATCTTAAGAACACAAATTAAGATATTTTTGATAAAATCCGATGGCTCAGTGAGGCCTTCATTGACAGCAAGATAATTAAGTTGGTTTGAGAAAGCCAACTTAATTAAATGCTATTTAAACTTAAAATTATTCTTCTGAGACTAAAATTCTGACTCTAACTTCTCCTAGGGCTTTAATTCTAACCTCCAAACTTGAGTTAGACCTTTAGAATGTTCTGACCTAGTGCACTAAATCTTTTCTAACTGATCCGACTTATGGTTTTCCTAAAAATGCAGATTAAGAATCATAAAAATCCCATAGATTTACATTGACAGAATGTTAAAAATGAGCCAAGACTGCATCTCCAACTGAGAATATCTATCTATCTATCTTCAAACTGAAAACCTTCAAACTTCAAGCTTTTAAAACTTCTTTAAACTTTCTGGTCCGGCTTTCTCAAGCCAACTTCAAAGTTTGTTTTGACAAACTTTTTTATCTAATTAACACTTTCAAATGCCCAGAAAGCTACTAAAGACCTATTTAAAACAGTTCATGTGAATACAGTGGTTCAACCTTAATGTTATGAAGCGATTAGAATACTTTTTGTGCGCCAAAAAAACTAAATAACGACTTTACTCAACAATATCTAGTGATGGGAGATTTCAAAACAATGCTTCATGAAGCTTCGAAGCTTAACGAATAATTTGTTTCGAAACAGTGGTTTGAAGCGTGTATCAAACTGCCAAAGTCACGGGAACCATTTACATTTTTTGTTTCACACTTATGATGCCTCGTTTACTGAAATCACGTGACTTTGGCAGTTTGATACGCGCTCCGAACCACTGATTTGAAACAAAAGATTCGTAAAGCTTCGAAGCTTCATGAAGCAGTGTTTTGAAATCACCCATCACTAGATATTGTTGAATAAAGTCGATATTTTGTTTTTTTGGCGCACAAAAAGTATTCTCATCGCTTCATGACATTAAGGTTGAACCACTGTAGTCACATGAACTGTTTTAAATATGTCTTTAGTACCTTTCTAGGCATCTGAAAGTGTCAATTATCTTGCTGTCAATGGAGGCCTTACTGAGCCATCAGATTTTATCAAAAATATCTTAATTTGTGTTCCGAAGATGAACGAAGGTCTTACAGGTGTGGAACGTCATGAAGGTGAGTAATTAATTTTCATTTTTGGGTGAACTAACCTAACATAACAAAATTAAAAGTAAAAGTAAAACATAAAATTAAAAGGAAAATTGTACATTTAAAAATAAATGCAAAATATAAATGCTATAATAGTATATAAATAACACTTAAATAACATTAATGTGTTAATCTGTAACAGACATTTTGACTAGAAAATACTTTTTTTCAAATTCACCTGTTAACAGCTTGCAGTGTCTTCTTGCAAATTAAAAGCATTTTTTTGTCTAATTTTCATTCATTACCATTGAACAAATCATGAAATCCTCTGTTAATATACAGTATATATTTACATTAGCAACTTCATTGATGAGATTAGTACTGATAACATAAGTGTGAGACATACCTTGACCTCCACGTGGGCCATTAGCACTGCAAAGTTTGTGAGGTGTGTGCAGGAACAGGAAGTGTGAGTGTGGTTGGTGCCCAGTAGTCTGCAGTCCTGAGTGGACCAGTATCCGGTCATGGTGCGCTTGGAGTAACTCCAAAAGGAGCAGTTCGGATTGAAGTTCTCGTCCGACTGCTGGAATAAGGAGATGCACATCATACACTCCATTAGAGTGACAGAAATCACTAGACAGAAAAAAAAAAAAAAAAANAAAAAAAAAAAAAAAAAAGTAAGCATATATAATACCTGTATGTGTTTGACAGTGAAGACCACAGGTTCAGACAGGTAGACCTTGTTACTGTCTTTATTAATAGATGCTGTAATAACAGGTGAGTTGACAATAAGTGAATAGTTTGGATAGGCCGCTTCACTGCCCAGCCGCACACTAGCGTTCTCCGTAGACAGGTACTGGCCGAGGTTCTTATAGAGAACCAGCGCCATACGGATCTCACCTGAGGAATACAAAATACATAAGTGGTCAGTCTGGGAAGTGTCAGATTGGGAATTGAACAGAGGCAGATGGACAATGACAGATTACCATTGCGTCCTTGCTGCTTGAGTGTGTTGGCTGAGAGATGAATGGAGTTGCCGGTTAGTCCAGATTGAGGGAAGATTAGATCAGCCAGATTAACATCTGTACTTAGACGTGCCACCTCCAGTTCTGCAAAACATAAACATGTTCACAATCAGATGCTGCCCCCTATCAGATGGGAGAGAAACTGTAAGTTTAGCTTTAATGGAAGTCCTCTGTTTTTAGAAGGCATGAAACAGAATTTTACAGAAAATATGAAAAATACTGATAAAACATTGCCAGTCTATTTAAAATTATGACACAAGGTACCCAGAGATAATACGCACAGTATTTTCCACTTTTCAAAAACTTGAGAGGTTCACGGTATGGATTAAACTATGTGTCCCCCCTCATTCTAAAATGAATATATTTGAGTACACATCAGTAAGTAGACCCACATTTGCTTCAAAGTAAATTAATGTTAATAACATAATGTTAATTCATTTATGTATGGATTCAGGTCACAGTAGAGGTGACAGCTACTAAAAAGCTCACAGTACTGTAAATGTGCGAAGCAGTTCTGTTCACTTACACTAATGTTATCATTTGTAATCGATTTCAAATGAGGCTTCTCTCTTTTCAGTTGACTGCGATAAGCGATTTTCTTTCTTTTCTCGAGTCAGTTTTTAATTTAACAATTTCTTTAAAGAAAGATAAAAGATATTTTGCAATCTCACACTTCATTACAGCTTACAAAGAATAATACAATATTATACTGAAAAATTCATTCCTATAAGGCTAGTCTGAGCCAGAGCTGTTGAAAAACAGAGTTGCGACATGCTTTGATCTCGCTGCCACGCTGTCACGTGGTTCATGGAGCTCTCAATAGTTCCAAAAACTGCTGTCAATCTGGTTTCTCTATATTAATGCATAAAAAAGCATTGAAGGTGCATTGATCACTACACTGACTAAGCTTTTCAGTATCATTTTATTCTGGGGAGAGATAAAGAGACATCATTAATTTGTTTTTCTTGAGTTTAGGTATTCCTAACTTGGGTCACACTCATACTCATTCATGATCAAATGTGACCAAACACCTTAAGTGTAACTTTTTATCTTTTTGGTACTAAATAATATTTGTGCAAAAAGTATGATCCATTAATGACCATTTCAAATACTTTTTTTTCTAATATGTTCATTATTCATATTACAATTAGTGTAGTATTTAAGGTTAAAATTGATAAACCATTTTTAAATTCCAATGCAAAGAGGCAAATTAGAGGCATCTGGTGGCCGGAAAAATAACATTAGATGCCACTAGATGCCTAAATATACATGTACACAGTATATGGCTCTAGTGTAGTTGCTCAAGAGTATTGCCGGTAATAATTGTTTGCTAATTTCTTTTAGGTTTTGCATTTGAATATATATTTAGACATAACGAAACACTATTTTTATAAGTTTAGATTTCTTAATTTTGCATTTAAAAGGTTAATTACTCACATGCTCATGCTTATGCTCATACTTCATGATACTCACAGCATACACGACAAGTAAATATTAATAAATGCAAGCAAATACTGAATTTAACCAATGAATGAAGTTTAAAAGTGTTAAAAAAAATAAGGCAACCAAATGCATTTAACGAAACTCTTTATTATATAATATATCCAGTGATGCACTAGATAAGTTATTATATATATATATTTTTAGATATAGAAACTCATTGGACCTCCTAAATAATTAAATGAATGGGGTTCAATGCTGGACAGTATTGGCTGTTTTGAACAAATGGTTGCTCTGTGACACGTGTTACTTCCGCATACCTCAGTTACTATGGAAGTCTATGGGAGTGTCGCAACTGTTTTTCAGCAGCTCTGGTCTGAGCTAGCAACAGTGACAAAGGGAGTGGGGCTTAGCAAAGGGTCAGTCACACCTTGTCACAGTAGGCATAGGTCTTTCTGCATTAGGTTAATGTGTAAGCAGGGGATATCAAAACTGTAAATGTGCTGTTTACATTCCTTAAAGGGATAGTTCACCCAAAAATGAAATTTCTGTCATTAAGTACTCACCCTCATGTCGTTCCAAACCCGTAAGACCTTTGAATGTCTTTGGAACATAAATTAAGATATTTTGATGAAATCTGAGGGTATCTGATCCACACATAGGCAGCAACGACATTGCACTTTTTGAGGTCCATAAAGGTACTAAAGACATTGTTAAAACCATCTACATGACTACAGTGGTTCAACATTAATATTATGAAGCGACAAGAATACTTTTTGTGTGCAAAACAAAACAGTTTTTTTTTTCAACAAATTCGTCTGTCCCCTGTCATACTGCTACACTATTTTTGTTGCAGAGCTTCAGTGTTTATGTCCGAACGGCGGCTCAGTATTGGCTCAGTATTGAGCCACCGTTCGGACTTAAACACTGAAGCTCTGCAACGAAAACAGTGTAGCAGTACGACAGGGGAAAAATGAATTTGTTGAATAAAGTCATTATTTTTGTTTTGTTTTGCGCACAAAAAGTATTCTTGTTGCTTCATAAGCGACCACTGTAGTCACGTCGCCGGTTTTTACAATGTCTTTAGTACCTTTCTGGACCTCAAAAGGTGCAATGTCATTGCTGCCTATGTGTGGATCAGATACCCTCAGATTTCATCAAAAATATCTTAATTTATGTTCCGAAGACAAACAAAGGTCTTACGGGTTTGGAAAGACATGAGGGTTAATGACAGAAATTTCATTTTTGGGTGAACTAACCCACATCTGTAGAAATATATTTAAAGAATAAAGTCTTCACCCCATCTAAACATGCAGACAGCCTTGGGATTTAAAGATTTATGATTTTTTAAGAAAAATCAGCCACGAAAAAAGAAAAACATGTTTGCATCCACAAATCAGTGTTTCTGTAGAAACTCATGAATCTATCAAAGACCATCTAAAAATCAGTGTATTGATTCTTCAGTATGTGCTTTAGACACTGCATCACAAACAATGTTTATTTATTGAGTTAAGATGAAAGACACCTTTGGCTAGCCAAATAGCTTTATAATTCACTTTGAGACATGAAAGTATGTGTCTTCATGTGTGAGTGCGGTATATCACATCAGTGTGTGAAGTCTACAGTTCCCTAGGGGAGCGATGAGTTACACAACAGCCGTGTGATGAAGTTATACATCTTTAAATCACATCTGAATCTGTGTGTGTGTGTGTGAGCATTATTAAAATCATTTCCCTCGTATCTGCAGGTGGTCTCTAGGCCAAGCTACAGGCGGTTTATGTAATTTTCTGCCCAGGTTTGTAATATAAAGTAGAAAAATACAGCTCTGTATGTGTCTGTTCATGCACAAGTGTGCGTTTTATGAAATAAAGATTTCTGTTGCATCTTAAACTAGATAAAATACTTATTAAAGGCAAAGTTTAACACTCTTAAGATCTCATTTAACAGATGATACTTTTCTGTCATTACAGTAATTTATTTACAAACTACATCACATTATACCTATACTCTAATAATCAAAATGATGTTCCTGAAATGAGTTCTAATTATGCAAGTCAGATGGTGCAAATTTCCTCAGTAGTTCTCGGATGAGATGTAACATATTGTATACCCTCATCTACAGATGACTGAATCACTGAGCTTGTGACAGACTTGGAGTGCTTTTACCCTCCTCAGACCTGTCTTAGAGCTGAACGCACCACAGATTACCTGTTAGACACTTTTTTTTTGGTCTGGGAAAAACAATAACCTGAATAAAGGACATATAAGAGAGGATATTTTCAGGCGGAAAGTGAGATACTCGCAGAAAAAACACAAAGAAAACCTGAAGTAATAAACTCACGCCCCCCAGGGTAATGATCAGAGGGATACGGTGTGTGTGTGTGTGTGTGAGAGAAAGATCCATGAGAAACAGAACGGCCCAGTTATATAAAGCACTTCAAGCACTGCACCTTCAAAGTAGACACACACACACACACACACACCCCCACACACACATAGGCTGCAGGGGTGCTCACACTGTGCTAACCTAATTAGCTGAATCTAGTCTTCACAGAAAACTAGCACTGATACACACAAGTGTAATCTATAAACATGCTCTATTCAAACCAGACAAGTCGTTTGGATCGTTCTTCTGATATTCTGTTTTAAAAAGATTTAGAGAGTATCTTTTGTCATCTAAATATGACAATGTCTGCATTGAGTCTGCAAAAGCAATTTTCTACATATTCCTGGCTCTTTAGTGTACACATTCATTTAACAAGAACAGCTCGTAGCATACAGAAAGCCTTAAAGGAGGAGGGAGAGAGAGAGAGGAATAAAGTTTCTCATTTGAATAAACCGATAATGGTGGGAGATTTTGTCTGCGAGATTAAGATTAGCTTTCGGCTAAGATTTGAGATTGAAGATCAAAAACGAAGAACATAATGATAAAAATACTATTTTCTTTTTACTGAAAGGCTTATGTATGCAAAAAAGGATTTGAGCTCTGCTGAAAAGCATCTAAGAAGTTCTGCATATTCATTTCTTGATTAAGTGTTATGTAAATGACATTAGATATGTAGGGTTGCATAAGTCTATGTTTCATGACTAATTTTTTATGTGTAACACCCCATCCAAAACGAGTTACCAGTCTGTCTGCGTACACACTGGAAACGAACATGCTAAACGAAGTGGCACAATCACATCAAATCAGAAGTTATTTGATGTTTAATATGCAGTTAAGTAGAGAGGGATTTTGGACCAATGAGACTACACAATTACAATAGAAAACTGTTATTATAGCCGTGTTTCTACCGCAGGAACTTTCCCCAGGAACTAGGGACTTTGGGGTGGTACTTGATGTGTTTCGACCACAGGAACCAGGGTCTAAATGAAGTTCCGGGTAAAAAAATTCCCCCCTCTGAAAGTACCTGCTCACTAGGTAGCACTTTTTCAAAGTTCCGGAACTTTCGGGGGTGGGACTCGGTCGCTAAACATGCTGATTGGTTGAGTTCATGCAGCATTTTGATTGCTTGACTCCACGCAGCATTTTATTTCAACCATTGTTTTTTTAAGTGTGTTGCAGTTCCAGCGGGAACTGGAAAGTCGCGTGCAGTCCTACGTCACCAGACTACATTCACGGTACTTTAGTCCGCTTCCATAGTGCTAGCAATAGGTCTGGGGAAAAAAGTTCCTGGGACAAATTGTTCCGGGTAATTTAGATGGAAACGTGGCTTATGTTATTATTGTCACCGTCTTGGACTCTTATTTTGATATTCTGTTGTTTGTTCCCTTAGTTCCTGTTTCCTGCTCTGTTTAGTTTCGGTTTTCTTGGTTTCCTTGGTTTCTGATTATGTCCCTGTTTGTTTCTATGGTTAATTAGCATCAGCTGTTTCTTATTTAGTTTCTTTTTATCCCCTGTATATATACTGTTCAGTTTAGTCTTTGTCAGTTATTGTCTATGCGTAATGTTTTAGCTCCTGTATGCGTCAAACAATCTTCTGCATTTATAATTAAAGACTGTAGTTTGTGCGTGTTGCTTACTAACTCATTACAATTATATACATTACTGTTTTTTAAATTGTTAATAAACTGAAGTTCGATAGTGAAATTTAACATTTCTTTACTTCCTTGCTTATTGTCACGAATGTGGCCTCTGTGGCTCCCTCACCAGAGTACTAGTTTCTTCACAGACTTCATTTCCCATAACCCCGTAACTGGTCCTAATTACCCACACACCTGTTCTCCATCTCCTGGACTATATATAGCACACTCACACCCTCACCCATTTCGAAGTCTTGTTTTTCCCCGGCTGACACTACTGAGCGTTTTTCCTTGTGATCTGTATTCTTGTGTATGACCTTGGACTGTTTATTCTCATTGCGATTGTTTGCTGCCTGCCCTGTTCATTCCCTGCCTGGATTTCTGGAATGCCCTGCCTTGTCTGCCGCCTACCCTGACCCTTTGCCTGTCCCTGTTTATGATTCTGCTCTGTTTTGGCTATTACTGGTGTTTGACCTCTGCCTGTTCAACTACGATTGTTTTAATAAAGCTGTACATGGATCCTATCAAGTCTAAATCCTCGTTACACTTATTTAGTTAAGTAACATATTTGCAGCGTACTAGCTTAGCACACGGCTAAGTGTTATTTTAGTATTATTTATATACTATTATAGTATTTCTTAATATTATAAATTAGCTTAGATTTTTTTAGTTTTAGTAATTTAGTACTTCATCTTCAACTTATTTTATTTTAGTTAGTTGGCAAGGCAACATTTTTTATTAACTTTTCATCTAATATTTATATTACATTCAGATTTATTTCAAGTATAAAGAAATGATTTTTAATAGTTTTAGTTAAAAAAAACACTGGTCTATACCCTTTGCAAATGTTTCATACAGTTTTGTTCATATTATAGCTTACATTTTTGTTTGATCAGGCATTGCAATGGTTAGACAGACTCAACTCAACAGGCGAACTACTCTCTTCTTTTATCACTGACAACCATTTAGAAGTCTAATTTCATTATATTACATTAAATGTTTTACCAGTGCCAAATTTTGTTTTAGAAGGCTTTTAAATGCCTGAAATGGATTTTGATTTTTCCCAGTTTGGTGTCTTTCACATCCCAGCCAATGATAACACTAGTGATTAGTTTGGGACTGTGCACATTCCTGTGAAACAACGGCCAATCAAGAATGTAATAAAGTAATTTTCCTCTGGCCTACAGAGTGATTAGTAACATGCCATTTATGGCTCAGGTGATTGGCTCCAAACTATCTGACAGCAGAACTGAGTGTCCATGAGCAAAGACTGCCCACTTCTGAGGGGTCCAGCACCAGCCAAGCAACTGCCATTGAGATGAATGGGAATGCTAGCAGTTAGCTTTGTCCACACAGATTCACATAGAATTGATGACACAGATGTTTGTGGAGTTTTTGATGTTGCTTATCCTCTAATGAAACCCTCTAAAAACAACCCTGTAAAACATCAAGGCCAAACAAGTAAGGCAGATGATCAGATGCCAAACACACACACACACACACAAACAAAAGTGATGAAATACGCAGAGAGAGGGNNNGGGGGGGGGGGGGGGGGGGGGGGGGGGGGAAGCCAGGCTAGAGGGCAATCCCATGGAGAGCTATTTCTCTCAAACGAGATGCATGTGAACTGGCCTTGAGTGGTGGAATGGCGGATAAATTGTTTGCCAGGAACGATAAATTTCCCCCTTTGCACTGTGAAAGCACTGGAGCAGAATAGAGCGGTTAGCATGGATCCCTGAGCACCATCCCCCCTCCTCAATTTCTCTCGTTTTTATCTTTTTGTTTTCTTTCATTTATCCTCTTCCTCTCCCTTTCATCCTCTCATACTTCACTCAGTCAGTTGAACAGTTCACAGTAAATTTGTCTGTCTCGCTCTTTCTGTCTCTGGTAATGTTCCGTTCATTCTGTCTCCTCCTTAGTATTGTTCTTCCTGCTGTTCTCATGTCCCCCCTTATTACGTTTCAAATCTTTGCCACTGGCTCCCTCACTTTCTTCCTCTCTATTCTTTCATTGTCTTTCTCTGTCACTGTAAATGGTTAAAAAATTAGACAAACAGTTCATCAAAAAATGAAAATGCTGTCATAATTTACTCAACCTCATGTCACTCCAAACCTGCATGACTTTCCTTCTTCCGTGGAACACAAAAAGAAAAAAGGCTGAAGATGGTACAGGTCGCTCATTAGAATTATCAGGGACTGAAGCTTTTTAAGCTTTAAAAAAAAAAAGGCCCATAAAAGTACCAATTAAAGTACCATGGTCTTTAGCAAACTTCTGAGTCAAGTGCATTTTGAATTGTAACTATAAAATAAAATGAAATAAAATGAAATGAAATAAAATAAAATGCAGGTGGCTGTCAAGTAAAGTTGCAATTGACAAATTAAAAATATTATAAATCTATTATATAATTTACAACTGTATCTCCTTGCACATTCAATTAAAATGCATGAATGAGTCTATTCACTAGTCCTCTCTTTTTTAAAGAACTAAGTTGTTTAATCATGTCTTATCTGACCTTGAGTACCAAGTGAGCAAGGACTGCCCTATCAGAATGAACAGGTGCATGTCATCCCTGCTTAAAATGTGTTTCCTCTGTGGGGAAGAAAAAACAAAAAACAAAAAACGTTTCCTTGTGGGTCATATGTCACTCACATCATCTCTCCATGAAATTTCACCCGTCACAAAAAAAACTGAGATTGTGAACATTTAGATTTTGTTCTTAGTATTGTTCTTTTGGTGCCTAATGTCATGAATTTGTTTCAACATGGACGCTTATCTACATGAATGTGTCTTTATATGAAGTTCTGGAGTTATAACAATATAATACATTTCTTTTTCAGTAAATATTGGTTGCTCAACAGTCACTGATCATACCTTAAATAGAAAGAGTCATGCATTATTTTGCAGTTCCAAGAAAAGTGACAGGCCAACCGACTGTCATTTATTTGTCAAATACAATTTTTATTTTAAGGTTTAGCTCATCCCAAAATGAAATTTGTCATTAATTATTCACCCTGGTGTCATTCCAAACCTGTAAGACCTTCGTTCATCTTCTGAACACAAATTAAGATTTAGTTTGATGCAATTTAACCACCACTTTCAAGGTCCAGAAAGGTACTAAAGACATTGTTAAAATAGTCCATGTGACAGCAGGGGTTCAACCTTAATTTTATGAAGCGACAAGAATACTTTTTGTGTGCAAAAACAAAACAAAAATAAGGACTTTATTGAACAATATCTTCTCTTCCGTGTCATTTTCCTATGCTCCCACGCTGGAAGCGCTGAACGTAAACATCGTAGGAGAATGACACAGAAGAGAAGATATTGTTGAATAAAGTCATTATTTTTGTTTTGTTTTTGTGCACAAAAGGTATTCTCGTTGCTTCATAAAATTAAGGTTGAACCACTGCAGAAACGTGGACTATTTTAACAATGTCTTTAGTACTTTTCTGGACCTTGAAAGTAGTGGTTAAATTGCTGTCTATGGAGGAGTCAGACAGCTCTCAGATTTCATCAAAAATATCTTAATTTCTGTTGTGAAGATGAACAAAGGTCTCACAGCTGTGGAGCGACATGAGGGTAATAAATGGCAGAATTTTTGGGTGAACCAAACCTTTAATTTTAAACCCTGCCTGTAAACCTTGTGTGTATATTCCATGAGCTCATGGTTTTGAGTGATTGTTGCAGCTATAAAATTTCAGCAGTGTTTTGATTTATGCCATGGTTATAGGTGTGTGTGGGCACATGAATGAGGAAATTTGTCAATGTATTTGTGTATGAATGACAGTGAATTTAGCATGTTTTATTTATTTTATTTATGAGGTTTTTGCTTTTAGGACAATGACAGAGAAAATTTCACTAGTTTTAATTTTTATTTCATTTTGGTTGAGTAAATAAGGGTGCCTTTGACACTGTAAACCACTTGGGCATCACAGGCTTCAGTCCTCACAGGCAGATCTTTCAAGAATTTATGGAGAGGAGGGGTGTCTGAGTCACATCAGCTAATCACTTGGGTGCTTCAAGGTTCAGTGCTCGGTCCTCTTCTTTTCTTCATACACACAACCCCAGTGGGTACGATCAAAAAGACACATTGCTCCCTACCACTACTATGCAGAGGATACACAACTCTATCTGTTGTTTCAACCTGATGACCCCACTGTATGAAGGAGCATCCTCTCCAGCTTAACCTTGTGAAGATAGAGCTTCTTGTAATCCCTGCAAACCCATCAGTTGACCATAACACCACTGTTCAGCTGCACATTAAAATAAATGTTGTTTTAGCTATTACAAAAAATTAACAGAACAGTTTGCATTAATCTTTTTGAGTTATGACATTGTGAAAATACCAAGTTAGAGGAACTTAATTTGTGGCATAAACACACATTTTTTAATTGATTACTCAAAAAAAAAAGAAAAAGAAAAAAGTTTCCAACTAATTTCAACATAATTGAGTGGTGGCCCTGGAACCAATTAATCTTATCTACTTCAGTTAAATTAACAGCTAGCATAGCACATACTAAATGTAACTTATTTAGCATGTACATTTAATGAAGTAAGATATTACTTGTCACTGGCATTAGCACAGTCATTGCTCATATAGTCAGTATACCTTCATGTAGCCACCCACAACCTAACTTAAGCACAATGGTAACCACAAAAACTTCAACAGAAAGTCTTTTAAATGTTGAATGTTACAGCATTAAAAATTAACAGGTCTTTCCCTTTACTAAAAACATAAAATAACACTTAATTTCTACATTTATTCTCCTTATCCAGTCCTACGCAACACATAATGTTTTAAAGTTGAATAATGTTTGTAACATAAAATGTATAATTAAATCAATAACTTTGAATATTTAAATTGCAACCATGCATTTATTTAAGATGTGGTAATAGGTCCTTTTAATATATTTCAGAGTATGGGCTAACAGCAACCAGGACAGCAAGGAACCTGGAGGTAGTTTTTGATGACCAACTGAGCGTTACCATCCACATTTCAACAACGGATCAGTTGTGTAGATTCATGCTTTACAACATCAGGAAAATCAGACCCTTCCTGTCAGAGTACATGGTGCCGCTCCTTGTCCAACCTCTTGTCATTTTAAGACTGGACTACTGCTGTGCTCAATTGGCCGGCCTACCAGCCAGCCTGACTAAGCCTCAGCAGATGATCCAGAACAGCAGCACATCTGGACTTCAATCAACCAAAAAGGACGTCACACCTCTCCTGATCTTCTGATAGTTTCTGTCTGAATCAAATTTAAGGTTTTGACACTGGCTTTCAGGACTGCTACTGGAACCACACACCTCTACCTCAATACACTCCAACAAGTTACAGTCACTGAATGAGCAGAGCCTTAATGTTTGTTCACAAAGTAGGACAAAATCACTTTCCAAAATCTCTCCGTACCTGTCTGGTAGAATGGGATGCCAACCTCCACCCAATTTGCTGAGACCATCACAACTTTCAAACAGCAGCTGAAGACACACCTCTTCCACAAGCACTTAACCACTCTAAAACTTTAAATCAGAGCACTTAAACGAAAATGCCACTTCTTCTTTTCTCTGTTCAACCTTGTTTCTTAATCAAGCTTTCTAATAAACATGGCATTGTACTATTAAAAATTGCTGGCTCTCTGTCAAATGATGTTCCTCTATTGCAAGTTGGTTTAAATAAAAGTGTCTGCAAAAAAAAAATGTAAATAGTTTTTGAGCTTTGATTGTTTTCCAGTTTCAGTATTAGATGGGACAATTTAGGGCTTTTCATACTTGAAATAGTTAACCCCGGGCCATTCTAAACCCTGGGTAAATGGAATCCTGGGTTTTCAAGTTTTTCCTGAATTGACTTTTTGGAATTACATTTGTGTGATTGTCCAAAGCATGTAAAAATGAGGCACAAGACTGAATATCTGTTGCTAAGCATCTAGCCGTAACATTCTAGGGTAAATAAAAAATTGGTTCTTTGAATAAGTACAGCATTTTCTTTACTCAAGAAACACATATAAAGGTTAATGTATAACAACGCACTTACTAATGACGGACAAACAATGTATGTCCGAAATTCTCCGAAATTTGCAGGTCAAATGCCTAATAACTTAATTTGAGCTTGATTTTGTTAAAATGTTGATAATATAAACACACATGCAAGCATGCACATGTATGCTTTTTTGGGGATACAAGGTTTCCGCCTGACAGCGACGATATATTACCATCAAAGTTTAAGCTAAAAGGTTTGTTTCTCAAATTTGTAACAGCTGCAGGACCATAAATGTGCCATTACGGCTACATTTAGCAGTAAATTTTGACTGCTCTCATTCTGGCACCTCTGGAGCATTTATGATTCAGCAGATTGGAGTGGATCCACTGAGATCTTGTGTCTGATGACCTGCACCAGACCACATTTAGTCACTGGATTTGCCAATATGTGCAAAATTAATGCTAAAGAATATTTGAAATATATTGAAGAGATTTGTTTAAAAAATATATACTTCCTTCTTCATCTTTTGGTGAACTATCCATTTAAAGGTGGTACAGAGGATCTTTTCGTCGACTGATTTTTTGAAATGAGCGCATGCGTAAGAACAACCTCCCTCCTTCACAGCTCTTTTCGAGGGAACTCCTCCCAAAACTCGTGCACGAGTATTGTAACACGAGTGTTTACCACCGGCATTCGCTGTGTTATTAAGCCGGGCACACATTTAACGACTAGCTAAAACATTCTAAGACTATGCTCAACATACAGCGATTGTTTCCTGCTCCTGAAGCAGATTTATATACTTTCACATGGAATTTGAACACCGACTGTAATCGCAGACTGAACGCAACTGGCTCTGACTGGACGCGTTTGAGCGCGATCAGTCATAAGTATCAATTTACATTCATAATCGGCCTTACAATCGTTAAGTGTGGAAAATCGCACACACTTAGTGGATTCATTATGTCAGACTCACCGCAGGTAACTCATAATCTGCAGTTGTTACTCCTGTCTCCTGACAAAAACATTGCATGCGGCGCCTGTGGAGTGTGGAAAGTTACTGGAGCGCGCAGCCGCGCGTCTCTCACGATGATCGCGTAAACGATTGGCTGATGTTTTTAAGGCCCTACCTCGTGCACAGATGATGTATATTAATAATATTCCTTTCAGTGCACCTAATAAATAGTCTTTTATCAGTTAGTAAAGACAGTTTCAAGTAATATTGCAAAAATGTATAAAACAAAACATCCTATTTAGCACCTTTAAGGCTTTTGAATGAGACTGTAATTCATTTGTGTTGTCTTTACATTGTTTCACAAAGATGGCTGCAAAATTATGTGTTGCAATCACTTTACTGTACTCTAGTTCATTATTGTGGTGTCGTAGATCTCAGATTGACTTGCCTCTAAATGTCATGTATATAAACTGAACTGTGGCTGGTTGTATTACATGCTGTTCAGATGCATCATTCTTATCTAATTAGGTAGGTAGGTAGGTTCTTTTTGACCTAATACATTAATAGTCTGAAATAAAGCTTGGGAGATTAATTACTAAATCAGACCATCCATAAAATATGAAAGTGAAAGTCATGTTTTCTGTCATTCTATTTGGTTTTTGTTCATCTTGTAAATTTTAAAAAGTATACATATATACTGCAAACTCACGTTTTTAACTTTCCCGCTAGAGTTCTAGAAAGAAAGAGAGAGATTGTTTGCAACATTATTTTTAGCATTGGTTTGAATATTGATTAGAGATCGGATTCATTTTTTTAACTTGCACTGTCTCACAGTTTCAAAGTGCCCATTCAGTCCTAAGCAGCTTGGAGGAAACTGCCTCCTGCCTGCACTGACTGACAGCATGAGAGCAGTTAACGGTATGCTAGAGCGTTCCACAATTAACACAGCAAAGGTTTCAAATGTCATGTTTGAATGCCTGTATTGATCCATAATTATAAATACCATCAAGCTGGAGAAATGATGCCATGTTGAGCGCATACTTTCTGCGTATGTCTATATCTCTGTCCTTGACCACTCCTGTTCTGTTTCTCAAGACGAGGCATGGATTCCTCTGCATGAGTCAGACAGTATGAGACCCCCTGTGCGGACCGCTCTTGTGTTTTTTACAGACACGCTTCGTTACATCTGGCTCGAGTGCACTTGAAGCGTGTGTCCCTGCTGTGTACCTCTAATGTGATAATGTGTTTTTTATGCATCAGGTCTTACATATGAACCCCTAGTTTATGTGTATCATTTAAATTGTTTTTTTTTTTTTTGTATTATACATAACACAATTTACATTAGGGCTACACTACAAAAGAGTTAAAGGATTTGTTCTCTTCTGAATGAAAATTTCCTGATAATTTACTCACTCCCATGTCATCCAAGATGTTTATGTCTTTCTTTCTTCGGTCAAAAAGAAATTAAGATGTTTAAGGAAAACATTCCGGTATTTTTGTCCATATTATGGACTTCAGTGGGGTTCACCGGGTTGAAGTTCCAAATTGCAGTTTCAGTGCAGCTTCAAAGCACTATACGCGATCCCAGATGAGGAATAAGGGTCTTATCTAGTGAAACAATTGGTCATTTTCTAAACAAAAATGAAATTTATATACTTTTTAACCACAAATACTCATCTTACACTTCTCTGCAATCCGCCATGTATGACTTAATCACGTTGGAAAGGTGATGTGTGACGTAGGTGAAAGTACAAATCCAGTGCTTACAAAGCGAACGTGCATAGATTAAGCCAAACGCCCTTTACAAAAAAAAGGTAAAACAACAATATCGGATGATTTTGAAGTTGGAGGAGAAAATTAGATGGAGTTTTTCACCCTACTACGGTACTTCTACCTACATCACACGTGACCTTTCAACGTAACGCATGGAGGATCGCAGAGCAGTGCAAGACGAGCATTTGTGGTTAAGAAAGTATACAAATATTTATTTTTTTAAGAAAATGACTGATCGTTTCGCTATATAAGATCCTTATTCCTCGTCTGGGATCGTGTATAGTGCTTTGAAGCTGAACTGAAACTGCAATTTGGACCTTCAAACCCACTGAAGTCCACTATATGGACAAAAATACTGGAATGTTTTCCTCAAAAACCTTAATTTCTTTTCGACTGAAGAAAGAAAGACATAAACATCTTGGATAACATGGGGGTGAGTAAATTATCAGGAAATTTTAATTCTGAAGTAAACTAATCCCTTAATTAGACTCTTTATTTTTCTTTTTCTTTTAGTCTTTTTTTATTTTCTATATTACATATATATATAAATATCTGCAAAGCAAAGATAAATTCTCTGAAATCTTAACGTCATATGTAGTGTCACTGACACACAGCTACTGTATTGGCAGTTATGTGATGAATATGATCTTTACTAAATGATTCAAATGCTAACAAAATTTAAAATGTGCAAAAATATGCTGAAAACTCAAATGTAACAAGAAGTAGTGGGATATTTATACCGTGGTGGGATAGGTTACATTCACATGCTCAAGGATTGTTTTTTTCATGCATTTGGTATTATTACAAAATAATAAAAATAATAATTATTACAATAATACATAAAATAATTACTTATTAAATTCCATAACTGATGCATTGAATTTCCATGCACAAAGCGATACATTGCAATGCATTTTGACACCTCTTGAAAAGTGTCTTTGGAAGTGTTAAATATCATAGCTGGAAGTAAAAACCCTACATGGATGTTTTGAAGATTTATCCAGATAACTGTGATTTATTACAGTATATGAAGAAACTGTGACATTATTATTATTATTTTACATGAATCCATCACACAATTTCCAACAGGCCTGTGAGATCAAATAGACTGTTATGGTTCTTATCCGATCACGAATCAGCTTTAGGAATTCCCTGCCTGTGCACAAAAACATCTGATTTCTTATCCAAAAAAAATGGTTTTACCCATCTGTTGTTTAACTTGTTATTTGTCTCCTCGTGACAAGAGAAATCAGAACAAGCAGTGGGAGACACGAGTGTGAAATCTGATTAGATCAATGAAATATGTGCATACTCATTACGGATTCGCACGTAAACGTTCGGGAAGCGCGTAAAAGGACTCGTTTTGTAAACTCACGAATGTTGTCGGTGCTCTCCTGTATGGTGTCCGTTTTGAGGAGGTTGTCTGCGAGCATGAAGGCGCCCGTCTCCACCGTGTCCAGCAGCATGGTCGCGCATCGCAGCTGCTCGGCCACGGACAGCTCCTTCCACGCCGCCTGGGATCGCACCTGCAGAAGGTTATTCACCGTCTCTACCATGGCCTGCAGAAGAGAGAAAAAGAGAGATGTCAGCGTTTCAGAAGTGAGGGACGACTTCTGAACCCACACACACATACATTCTGACATCTGAACTTCACAATAAGGACATATTTCCCAAAGTGCCCACCTCTCCCATAAACCATTTCTCTTCCACTTTCACTCGCACTCACACACTACACGGTCTCTGTGCTGGAGTATAAACCTGTCAAACTGAAGAAAGATCCACGGGGAGCATGAGACATTGTGAAAATGAAAGAAGCTGTCATCACGCACACACACACACACATACGCGCAAACACTCGCATGCACGTTCAGTTCAGTCAAGGGGTAATTTATTGGTCTATAAGAGCACTGTATAGGAAAATGAAATGTCTTGGCTGTGCAGCGAAAACTAATATAAGGGTATTTAAAAAAAAAAGTGCGATATTAAGATATTAAGCCTTTTAAATTTGGCAGTGAATATTATCACAGGGATATTAAAACCTCAAAGTTGATATACAAATGAAGGTATAAGACTTAAGGTGCTAGTTTATTAAAACCCTTGCAGAGTATATCGCAGCATTAGAATTTTGCTTTTCATTTGAAAAAGTGCAGCATTCTGCAACATTAGCATATGGACTACAATGATGCACACAAAGCGGGCCAAATATATTTGTCACTTTCACAAAAATGCTGCTAACAATAATTCCAGGTCAAATTCCTTTTATACAAAATAATGTCTTTATGGAAGTTCATAACCTTGCATTGTTATTACAACTGTTACAGCACATATAATATCTGTGGTGAAGAGATATGTAATTAACTTCTCCCAATGTGGTGCACTCATCCGTAGGGATGGACAGAGGGATGTTTTGTCGTTTGTCTTTAGGTTGCTGCAGGCTAATCTGGCCATTGGGTTGAATCATTCTGCCCCAGTTACAGTAGAGCAGTGTGTGTGTGAGAGAGAGAGTGTGTTAAAGGCAGGATGAGTATATTCATTTTGACACCACTAAAGTAATGACCCTTTTACGAGAGAGAGAAAAGGAGAGACAGAGATGAGAGACGACTGGGATAAAAGGTAAAAAGGAAGTTATATTTACTTCCTCACAAAACTGCTTATGAAATCTTCTGACAGAGTGTGTCAAGAGGTCAGGGGAAAGTGTGTGTGTGTGTATGCACTCGGGGGCTTGCACTGCGGAGACAGATAAGAGATTTTTTAAAAACTCTTCTTACATTCTGTTTCCTCACACACACAGAGGCAATACTCTCCACAGACTTGGTAAATGGAGCAGAACTGAAGTGCTTTGAAGCTGAGGAGCTAATCCAGCATGAAGAAACACACACACACACACTGCATTACATATTAGATGACCACTGAGAATCCATATTTGCTTGATGTCAGCACCGGGAGGCTTCAGACAGTTGTCATGGAATCCTGTAATTCTGTCTGTCTAAATCAGCAGGATTAATTGATGTTCTGATAGACTCATTTCATCTCAGTATTTGAAAAATCACTCTGTATTTTATTTTTTTTTTTAGTTTAAGCTGCTCTGGCCAATATAGCAGTCATTTGGGACTGACACCTAGTGGTGTGGATGCAAGATCATGAAAGAGCAATACATTTTGGTTATCGATGCCGTTGTAAATAGATTTGAACTGGCACAAGACCCATATTTTTTTTTATCTATTTAGATTTTGAAAATAAATAAATGAATAAAAAATAATAATAAGGAAATTAATATTTAATGTCAATTAATTGGTCATGTTTTATCTTGCCAACCTAGGGCACAAATTCAGAACTGCCATAAAATACAATAAAATAAAATAATACAGAAATATAACAATAAAAATTACTACAGTAAAACATTAAAAATAATAAAATTAAATGTGCATGACACCCGATTGCAGAAATGTGGGATTCATTTATTAAATTATTCTGTGAGCATAATGATAATAGGTTGATTACCAAAATAAACTGAGAAATATTTATTTGGTCATGTGATCTTTATATAAAATAAATAGGTTTTAGTAGGCTACTAACATGACTGGGGTCTTTGTCTCATGTGAGTGATTTTAACTTTTTTTTTCTCAAAATTACTATATATTTCTTTATTTTTAATGAGGAAAAATTACCAAGTGCACATTTAAACCAGAAAACAGAATACTTGAGCAACATTTAGACCTCAATTATTTCATGGCGTAAAAATCTGTCTAAATCTGTCGTGTACTGGCAGGGTTGACAGAACGGTCTGGCTCAGTTTGAGATATGCATCAGTCATTTTCTACCTCTAAATCAGTTCTTCTCATGGTTTTACCTTTCGTTCAGTTTGCTGAGCTTTTCTTGGGCTTATCTACATTATTCTGTGCTTTTTTTTCCCAGTCTCTGTGTGTGTGTGTGTGTGTTTATCAGTCGCCTGATGTGACACTGCTGACCAGTGCTGACATCACTACTGCTTTCTCAGGAGAAAAAATTGCTCTGCTTTTATAAATGCAAAAAATGCAGCCCACGGGCACAAGCGTAGACGCACAGACACACACACAGCCAATATGATTCATATGGTGTGACAGATACGGCATCACGCAAGTATAAAGCAGCATTTCTGTTGAAAACTTTACCCATCTATGTAGATGTTGAAATGATATGGAACATATATAAAAAGCAATGACAATGCATGTGAGTCTACACACACACAACATGCAAAATAAGGATAGAATAAAGTACCTGTATGAAGAAACGGCACGATCGCTCTCTCTTCTGGAGCTGAAAGACACATTATTAAAAACTTACAATAACTCACATACACAAACACAACTACACACATAAAATCACAGTGCACATTTAATCATTTGGAGCCCAATAAGAAACAAGGCCTAATTAGCTGAAATAATTTGCAATAATTTTGTAATAAATAATAAGGAATCATAATTATATTATGTATCAGAGTAGAATTAGGAACAAAATTAATCTGTTACAGTTACAGTCACCATGTCGACTCATGAAACTGACACTGTACTCTTCAAGCATTCCTACATTACGGCCAATGCAATAATACTGTAAACATACAAACAAACAACACTGTGATGTATAAAGTCTGAATGGACCAAAGGTGTCTGACTGCAGATGAGCTGATGTTTGTGTAACTGATAACTTTAGCTGGATGCAGGTAATAGGAAACTGACTGGCTGTTTAAAGTTTGTAAAGTGATATTCAAGCATAGTGTTGTTTGTGTGTTTGTGTGTGTGTGTGTGTGTATTCAATTTGTCCAGAGAGAATGATCGAGATTCACTGCTCTATGTTTAGACACATTAAAGGTGATGTGTGTCATTTTATTGATGTTCAAATACTTTCTCCTATAATGTGCAGTGAAAGCAGGGCTGTCTATTGGGGACAACCAGGCACTTTGTTCTGGACCCTATGATAAGGTTCACGATGGTAGTAGTTCTCAACTGTTTTTACTTCAGGACCCAGATTTTGCTAGGACCAAAATAATTTATTGTACAAAATTAAACCAAATATAGCACTATATTAATATGATAATAAAATACATAGGCGCCACAAGATGTAAAATAATTAACAATACATTTTGGTTTGAAAATGTCTTGAATTTCAAAAGCATCGTGCTTTCAGAACTATTTAAAATGATGCTCTCAGCATATTTAATGTAGTTTCAGTTTTGTTTGTTTTTGTGGTTGAATGGATGTTAAGTATTTTTAACATGCTGTCATCTGTTTAATTTAACTTAAAACATAAGTTAATCATTTGTGCCAAAACATTGTTGTTAATACTAGATGTAAACTACCACCTGTATATAATTCTGAATATACAGTAATGTATGATAATTGCAACTTGTTGGTTCTGATGATGCCAAATGTCTGATTTTACCAGTAAATTAAAATAGCTGACACTTACATTATTAATTATACTGGATAATCATGCACTGGCATCAAATATGTATTTTAAAAAATATTTGAAAATACTTTTTAAAATGTACAATATTCAAAAAAAAATTAAATGTATGTAATCTCTGACAGAGATAATTCTAATAATTCTATATATAAAGGCTTTTCACACTAGTTAACACTGGGTCATTCTAAACCCCGGGTAAAACGGAATCCTGGGTTATCTTGTTTCATGTTTCACATTGCTCATAATTTACCCAGGGTTAATAATTAATCCTGTGTATTCATAAGCTGACATTTCACATTGAACATTCCTAATGTTCTTGTTTGCATATTTGCGGAGGATGAACGCTGCACGCAATATATTTACACAAAGGGTTTACACAAACATTGCGCATCCTCATATTGCATATTGCCGACTGTACTATCAAGTTCATCCTGAATGGACTTTTTGGACTATAAAGGTAAGAATAAAATGGTCACTTCTTCACTCCAATTGTCACCGTTTGACATTTTTTCCCCCTCAAACGCTGAAGCTTCTGTTTATACAACGTGAAGTGGTTCCGTGACTGTCTAAAGCACGTGAATATGAGGCACGCTATTTGTTGTCCATTGCTAGGCATCTAGTCGTAACATTCTAACACCACATCATTTCACACTGTACAAGTCTGGCACCACAATGTGGGGTTAACACTGCAAAAGTGGTGCTTACCCTGCTCCGGAGCAGGATTTCATAACTCAGGGTAAAAAAATTGGTGCTAACCCCGCTTCTAAATTACAAGTGTGAAATGTTCCTTTACAGGGTTTAAAAGCGGTGTTTAGAACGAAGATAACCCAGGGTCAAGCGCAGTGTTAAAAGCCCTTTATAGATTATATTGATAAGGGCCAAATTCAGAGTATCTCAGAAACAGCAAGGCTTGTGGGTTGCTCCCAGTCAGCAGTGGTGAGAACCTACTGACAGTGGTCCAAAGAAGGACAAACCACAAACCAGTGACAAGGCTTCTTGATGCACAAGGGCAACGAAGGCTATCCTGTCTGGACCAAACTGACAGAAGGCCTTCTGTGGCATAAATCACAAAATTGTAATGATGGTTATGGGAGGAATGTGTCACAACACACAACATTGCATCACACCCTGATGCATATGGGGCTGTGTAGCCACAGAGTGGTCAGAGTGCCCATGATGACCCCTGTCCACAGCCGAAAGCCCCTACAATGGGCATGCGAGTGTCTGAAAACTGACCTTGGGGCAATGGAAGAAGGTTGCCTGGTTCGACGACAGGCTGGTGAAGGACAATGTTCACCAGCCTGATACTGTGGACGATGTTCTGCTGTGAAACCCTGGGTCCAGCCATTCATGTGGACATCAATTTGACAAATGCCACCTACCTAAACATCACTGCAAACCAGGTACACCACTTTATTACGATGGTATTGCCTCTTTCAGCAGGATGTTGCGCCCTGCCACACTGCACACATTGTTCAGGAATAATTTGAGGAACATGATGAAGAGTTTAAGGTGTTGGCCTCCAAATTCCCCAGATTTCAATCTGCTTGAACATGTGGGATGTACTAGAAGAACAAGTATAATCCACTGCAGCTCCACCTTGAACATGAATGATCTGCTGCTAATGTCTTGATGCCAGTTACCACAGGACACCTTCAGGGGTCTTGTAGAGTGCATTCTTCGGTGGGTTGGCACTGTTTGGCAGGATGCAGAGGACCAACAGCATATTTGGTAGGTGGTCATAATGTGTTGGGTCATCTGCATATATTTCTGTCCATTAGGTGTCTGACAGGACTTTCATTGCATTCATCTGTGTGTATGTGTAGTGCTGTTCAGTCGATGTGTGCATTTTACCACTTTGAAGTATATATATATATATATGTTTTGTTTTTTTTGTTATTCTTTTATGTTGCGGCTTCTTTTGTTAATTGGAAAAACTCACCGGGGCTTTATGAGCTGCTTTAATTTGTGTGTCCTTATTTATAAGAGCGTGTGGGCATGTGTGAGTGCAAGGATTTCTGTCTATCGAGCAGTAGCTGTTTTTAACAGGAAGTTTTCCCATTTGGGCCTTAAAGCCTTTGATCTGTGTACTGCCACAGGTTTACTGCCTGAAACACTGTACTCTACACAGAATTAGAACACTGTTCTCTCTCCTGCTCCCTTTCACACAAAAATATGCATGAATATGCAGCGCTTTCTCAAAACTGAAGTGCAGAAAAGTAATTAACATGTAATAAACGTGTAATAATTGTGTAATTAGTACCTGCGCAGTGTGTGTGATTTATTAACAGGTTGGATACCTTGTTCAAGCTACGTGCCGCTGTGTCTTTCCCCCCTGGGGTGAGATTTCGCAGCTGTACATCCAGTAGTTCCACCAGTTGTGCCATGGCTTTGACTGTGGATGGAACATCTCCGGGTCTCAACTCTCCCTTCGTCTGCTCAGCCAATTCCCGTGCTACTATAGCAGCAGTTTCCCCTGATCTCATCTACAGAAAGAGAAAGAGAGATGTACGTGCGCATATTGATTTTATTCTCTCTGTCCCTTGATGGCCGAATAAGTGGATGAACAAATGGCTTCATAGATTTGTGATTCGGCCCATTTTCTGATTTACTCTCTGTAGTACAAAGGAAACCATTTCACATTACCATTAAGCTTCAGTCATCATCGCACTTTACACACACATGCACTCTCACTGCACACACACATGTGCCACCTTATTTCAAGCTGCTGTCGCATGACACTTTGGTCTTTTCATAAATTCGACACAAAGTGAAACAAATTGCGGCTGATCCTGACAGTTGAATTTTGGCTCATTTTGTTGTACACTAAATTTCCACTAAGCTGTTTTGCTACAGGCTGCTCTTTGTGATAAGCTTCTGTTAAAAAGCTTCTGGCCAAATTATGCTTTAAGAATATTTGCTATAGGCATATCGCTCTCTACTGAATTTTTTAAATATGCTGATATTCCATTAGCATATTTCCCATGGTGCCATGTTTTTACTCACTCTTTGAGTGATGTGATTGGTCCATGGTGAGGTGCAGTTGCTCAAATCCGGTCCCTTCGGATCCCAGTAGCCAAGCAAACAATTAAATGTGGCTACACCTGTAAAATAATAATAAAGAAAAACATGAACACAGCACAAAGCACACACACATTCGCTCAGGCAAACGCAAATACACACTGAGAGCAACATGGCCAGGCAAATTCTGTCAAACTCATCACACACACAAGCAGGGCAAGAGATTTACTAGCAATACATAATGTGTCAATCAACAGCTGGCAGCTGCCCACATAATGAGGTGGCACTGACAGAGCACCTGAACAAGCTAACTGCAGTAACAGGAAAAGTTTTTTAAAGATTAACTTAACATTAAATATATATTCATAACTTCTAAGAGTTTATATAGAGGTCTTTATACAGTGGCCTGTACAAGTATACTGTCATAGTTAAAGGGTTAGTTCACCCAAAAATGAAAATAATGTCATTTATTACTCACCCTCAGGTCATTCTACACCCGTAAGACCTTCGTTCATCTTCCGAAAACAAATTAAGATATTTTTCATGAAATCCGATGGCTCAGTGAGGCCTTTATTGCCAGCAAGATAATTAACACTTTCAATGCCCAGAAAGGTACTAAAAACATATTTAAAACAGTTCATGTGACTACAGTGGTTCAACCTCAATATTATAGTTATATATTATTTCAAAACACTGCTTCATGAAGCTTCGGAGCTTTACGAAGCTTTTGTTTCGAATCAGTGGTTCGGAGCGCCAAAGTCACGTGATCTCAGTAAACAAGGCTTCGTTTACACGATCCGAACCACTGATTTGAAATGACTGTAGTCACATGGACTGTTTTAAATCACACCTTTTTTGGATCTTGAGAGATTCAGTGACATTGCTGGCAACAGAGGCCTCACTGAGCCATCGGATTTCATCAAAAATATCTTAATTTGTAGAACAAAATGAGGGTGAGTAATAAATGACATTGTTTTCATTTTTGGGTGAACTAACCCTTTAAGTCACATGTAAAGGGATAGTATGCCAAAATATATATAAAAATGTCATTATTTACTCACCCTCTTGTCATTCCAAACCTGTATGATGTTCTTTTATTCGGGGAACTCAAAAGGAGATGTTTAATAGAATGTTGATGCTGCTCTTTTTCATAAAATGAAAATTAAAGACGATCAACGGGCTAAAATTACAAAAAAAGACCATAAAAGTTTGACGTGTGCACAGTATTCCAAATCTTATGAAGCCATACGATAACTTTGAGAGAGGTACATACCTCACACCTCGACATTTCTTGTCGTTTATATTCAACAAAAGAAATAAAGTCATACAGGTTTTGGAATGACAGAATTATGCCAGTTGTCATTTTTGGGTAAACTACACCTTCAATGTCAAATGTTTTGCAAATGTTTTTGAGATCTTTATCTTTCTAACAATAAATTACAATTTGGTTTGGTATTTTGATATATAACACAGAGACATTCTTTCAATTTTAATCATGCCTTAAGTGTACAAAAACTTTTAGGGGCCACTTTATTTAGGTTAAATAATAAATTACTATGTAACTATTTGTACTGTGGTAATTCCTATTGTTGAACATAATTATAAAGAATTACTAATGATGAGTTTAGCTCTAAACACTGGGATGATAAATTAATTACAGGCTTGAATTACGAATTAAATCTTTCATTCATTTTATCAGGAGCCTTGTTGCAGTGTTGAAGTGTATCAGATCTCTCCAAGAGCACAACACAGCTAAGCCTAAGCGTTGATGTATTCAATACACATTAAACAAAATAAACCTCCACACACACACTGCCCCTAATAATAGATTAATCACTCTCTTACTAACCTATGGTGCCAGGTGGGCATGGTTGCTTAGCAACCTGTCCCTGGTGTGTCCGTGGCCAGGAGATTTCAGCAGTGAGACGTGGGGCACAATAGTCAACAGCGACTGGCGTCTGCAGGGAGGGAGGCGACCGTGTCAGGGCTTCTGGGAGGATGTTGTTATGGCGGCGAGGTGGAGCCATGGTGGTTGTCGTGGTAGTAGTGAGAGAGGGACGGAGCGTGCCCGTATATGGGCGTGGAGGAGTCGTGGAGCTGCGCACTGGAGGAAGTGCATCAGGAAGCAAGACTGAAGAAGGAGGATCTGTGAGAAAGAGAAATATATATACAGTTTATTTACATTTGGCATTCATATTTATTTACATTTCACATTCACATTTTTAAATATTACACATTTTATTGTAGAAAATATTACAATTTAAAATAACATATACAAATTTATTCTATAATAATTCTATTCAATAATAAAAATTCAATAATTTATTCTATAATATAATAAAAACTAATTTATTCAATTTATTCAATTACAACAAACACACACACATAATATATACAATATATACACATAATAAAAAGCCAATTAAAAATACTATATTTATTTACATTTCAAATATTTTTAAATATTATACATTTTAACTATACATCCGCAGACATTTGCCCAAAAAGTACTGCTAAAACAGAGACATGTTCTATCTCTGTGTCTCTCTAGGCATCTCTGCTCTTTCAGGGATGACTGAATGAGTCAGGTTTCTGGAGAGTGTTTGTGTGTGTAAATGTGTGTGTCTTTGTGCCCTGTGCAGCAGTTGGGAGTGTATGTTTTGACAGGCCCGATCCCTGAGTGCAAGGACTTCAGAGAGGCAAAGATAGATGATGTTTAAACGTCATAACTCCCCATTGGCACGCTCTGTTCCTGTCTGTCTCTCTCTCAAACACACAAGCACACACCTGAGGGCCTGAATCAGGCATATAGCAGTCAAATGCATATAAGTAGCTTTGTTTATTGGTATAAAGTGAGAAAGAATCAGTGTCGGAAACTCAGGATATCACATGACAGGGAGTAAACATCCCTTAAAGCCTGGGCTAGACTAAACTATGCTGTAAGCGTTCTGTCTACAATACATGTTCGTGTGGATAGACATACTGGCACAGAGAGAGAGAGAGAGCCGAAAAGCGAAAACTATAGAGATAGCTTCCCTCTCTTTTTTGTTTCTTTTTGTCTATTTTCCTGTCTCTCTGTCTTGCCGTGTTTATCTGGAGATGCTCTTGTTGCAGCAGCAACTGCTGGAAAAAAATGACTGAAGTGCACTAAAGGACTGAAGTGACTGGATAGAGGATAGAGATGCTACCAGAAAAAAAAACAAAAATGTCATATTTGTCAGTGAATTGGCCATGGTGATGTACTTTAATAAAAAGTGGATATGAAAAGAATGCACAAAAGAACAAAATCTCACAGGGCTCTGCTCTAGGACCAATTAAAAATATAAAAAAAAAACTGTGACAAATATAAACTTTATATTATCTTGATATTTTTTTCTGCCTTTATATTATATTCAATATATTTTTCAATATTTATGTACTGTTTTAGCTCTTAAATGGCATACAAAAATTGTATTTCCCAATCAGAGGCACCATCATTTTAAACAATCTAAAACCCAGTATTAAAACTAATTAAATACCTAGTTAAAAAATAATCAGGGAATGTTTTCCACAGAGTTTTTCCTCAAATAATAATAATAATAATAAATGATAACAATGTTTTTCATGTATATGCACCATGTTAGCAGAGTAAATATAATATAAGAATATAATTAATAATATAATAAACACCAAAATTAATTTTTTTTTTTTACTAAAACTTTTTAATATGCCTATATGCAGGGCTTGACATTAACTTTTTTGCTCACCAGCCACTGTGGCTAGTGGTTTACCAAAGTTACTAGCCACTCAGCATTTTCACTGGCCACAATTTTGACATTGATACCATAGGGAAAACTGCCATATAGATATTTTTAATAATTTGGCAGCAGGTATAGGCTGCTGTCACTTTAAGGCCTGTCACACAGATCCATTATACTGTTACACATGCATTTTCTATCTCAACTGTGAATACTCGCCAAGACCGGAATTTTGACATTATTTTGTGTGTATTTTAAGAGCATTAAGTAGCAACAAAGAACTCAATTTAGTACTGAGACGGCTTTATGTGTGCGCACTTTGGGTGTGAGCTCAAAATCTGTGGGAATAAGTACAATTATGCGCAATATGTGCAGTCCCACGCTGAAATTCAAGCCCGAGATGAGAGACCGAGCGGCTGGTATCGTGTATGTGGAAAATTTGAATTTTAAGCTTTTCAGATATTTCAGTATCGATTTTAAGTCTACAATTGTATAAAGTTCAACCTGCCAAAGTGGCTAGTAGGAGTGACTGCGTTACACCCCACTGCTGAAATCCACCACCATTTGGCAGGTATTAATGTTAAGCCCTGTCTATATGAATAGACAAATGAATGAATCAGAACTTTGAAATCGATTTACTGACACACTGTTCTAAATTATACTGTAATTGTTAATGCAAAAGAATGTAAAAATGCTGCAGAAACAATCTGATGACTAGTTAACTGTAAATTACTTTACCATACATTAGTGTTTGGTTGCGGTAGGAACGATTTTTTAAATGTTTTTGAAAGAAGTCTCTTATGCTCACCCAGGCTGCATTAATTTGATAAAAAAAAAAAAAGTTAAAACAGTAATATTGTGAAATATTACAATTTGTATTCATACATGTATGTAATGTCTATTTTAATGTGTTTTCTCTTTTAAAATGTAATTTATTCCTGTGGGTTTTAATTCTGTTTCCTATTTTGCAGTTTATTCCTATGGTTTCTCATTGATTTGATTATCAGTTGCACCTGTTATTCATTTCGTAGATTGGTTTGTCTGTGTATTTAAGCTCTGCGTTTCTTTTAGTTCATTGTCTATTCTCGTCAGGTTTACACGGTTGTTCTGTTCATGGTTTTCTAGTCAAGAGTGTTTTGTTTCGAGTTCCCTTTTGAGGGAACATCGATGCTGCATCATGGTTTTGACGGTTCATTGTGAGTCGGTGTCTGAGTCACGTGTAGTAAACGCTAAGTAATTGGCCAAAGACAAAGTCAGGTTGATCACAAGTCTACAAATATCATCTGCGCGAGAGCGTCACCAGCTTCTTGTATTCAGAAGCCACTTTGTCTGTCACTGTGTACAAAACTGCCTGTGTCTGTCTGTTTTAGAGCAGGAGTTTGATAAAAAAAATGTCAACAAAGAAGTTTAGAAGATTATCATGCCCCCGATCTACACCTGGGGATGATGGACACGAGTTTTGTGTTCTTTGTTTGGGAGCGGAGCGCGCTCGATCAGCCCTCGAGGGAGCTGATTGTCCTCGTTGTGAGCGTTTTACAGAGAGGAGGCTCCGCTCCCACCTCACTCACTTCGATACGAAGGAAACTTTGTCTCTGCACCCCATGGTTTGGGACCCACATCCATAGACTGTAGACTCAGATCACGGGGCTCGCAGATGGAGCTGTTAGAGGAGTCTGAGACAGGCCCTGCTCTTTCTCTTGCTCTTGGTCTTGTTTGTGATCTGGAAGCTCGCTCTGTGATCTCTTCCACTTTGGACGTGGAACTACTTTCAGGGGAGTCCTGAGGTTCGCTTTGGTTACTGTCTCCAATTGTACTGTCTCCAAGTCAGAGAACTACGTTTCTCGGGTGGTTTGGGATTCAACCACGATGCGGGCACAACTGTCCCCGGCTCGAATGGATTCCATTCTCACCATGGTAGGCAGTCTGAGGTTAGGCCAGGAGATTTTCGTCCGGCAATGCCAAGTCCTGCTGGGTCTCATGGCTGCAGCCGCCAACGTAATACCGTTAGGCTTGCTGCACATGGGGCCCTTTCAGTGGTGGCTCAAAAACAAGGGGTTTCATCCATTATTAAAACCCATGCTTATGGTAAGGGTCACATGATTTAAATATATAGTTTTAAATCAAGTACTGCACAGAGAGCTGCTCAAAATGTTACCTGCTATATCACAGCTAATTTTCAATGAGGGAAGGGGGGATTTCAGAGGACATCAGCACAGTACTGCCTACATTGCAGATCCACCACTGACCCTGCCCTAATACTTTTAGTACATGATGTACTTGCCGGCGCATAAATTATACCTGAAAATGTGCACTAACAAAACTGTGCAATCAAAAGGCAGCGTGAGCCCTCGTTAGCATTTCAGAACGAAAGATAGTTCCTCTTTCTTAGACTATATCCCACCAGACAGCTCTGGCTTATTATAGAGATGCACTGATCCAAATATCCCCTCACATCTCCTCTCATCACTTTTCCTGCCCTCTTTTCTCTCTCTCTCTCTCTACCCCCACCTCCCTCTGTGCGGCAAATCTGACTGTGATTTTAAAGGGCCGCTGAGTGAAATGAAAGCACTTCCTGTTTCTATTTCTGTAACTGTCTGTGTGAGGAGCTACTGAGGCAAGACTCTGAAAGCAGCAGAGCATTCTACAGTGACTAATCGCTCACACACACTCACAGACAGGCATGGCACCCTCCCTTCCTTTTTCTCACAGAAGCCATTAAATGACAAACCAGCCCTTTCATCCACCTTCCAAATCTCCTCATCGCTCCTTTCTTGCCGATGACCGCCTGTCTGCCGTGCCCTCCATGTCTCTAGATTGTCATCTCCGTGATACAGCCCACTCAGACACAATAGGGGTACAGATAGAGGGCAACGTGTGTGTTTTCCAACGGAAAGGGCACTTTGATTGGCGTCTGATCAAAGGAAGTCTTCTATTCTCCGCATCGGTGGAAAGATGGCTGACTCACTCCTTGAGGGTAAAGGTCATTTATCCTCTATTACTCGAAACACTTTGAAAGGCAGCGTGACTTCAGAGTGGGCTGCCAGAGTGGTCTGTTAAGCCCATCTCTTCCTGTAGACTAACATGAAAGTGAAGGCAATAAATAATCGGACGTCTATTTCCGACAACTGGCCTGTTGGAAAACCGCTGTATGAAATTGGGTCATTTAATGTGTGGTCATACTCTCAGGTGTGACCGGAACAGCGAATTCGGGGCTGCTTAATGCACACAGTCCTGTTAAATATGCCTCAGCCCACACAGAGACAGGAAACAATGTCACCTTGCTGATCAGGACCAATCAGAAGACAGCGTCATGGCAACAACAGAGGGAATCAGTGATTGGTACAAGCATGTGCTGCTGTTTACGATGAATTTTAAAACCTGGTAAAATATCTACACAACTAATTGAACAAAAATGCAGCATGTAAAGACACATATATATAAGTTTATGAGTCCCATTTAAGTCACAATGTATGAATGTCTTTGTATTGTATAAAACAATATCAAAATGGCATTTAATTTAAGTAAATAAGAGAACAAATACTTTTTTTTCAGCAATGCTTAAAGGTGCCCTAGATTCAAAAATTGAATTTACCTCGGCATAGTTAAATAACAAGAGTTCAGTACATGGAAAAGACATACAGTGAGTCTCAAACTCCATTGTTTCCTCCTTCTTATATAAATCTCATTTGTTTAAAAGACCTCCGAAGAACAGGCGAATCTCAATATAACACCGACTGTTATGTAACAGTCGGGGTGTACGCCCCCAATATTTGCATATGCCAGCCCATGTTCCCAACATTATGAAAGGCATTAGACAAGGGCAGAACGTCTGGATGTGCACAGCTGAATCAACAGACTAGGTAAGCAAGCAAGGACAATAGCAAAAAATGGCAGATGGAGCAATAATAACTGACATGATTCATGATAACATGATATTTTTAGTGATATTTGTAAATTGTCTTTCTAAATGTTTCGTTAGCATGCTGCTAATGTACTGTTAAATGTGGTTAAAGTTACCATCGTTTCTTACTGTATTCACGGAGACAAGAGCCGTCGCTATTTTCATTTTTAAACACTTGCAGTCTGTATAATGCATAAACACAACTTCATTCTTTATAAATCTATCCAACAGTGTAGCATTAGCTGTTAGCCACAGAGCATAGCCTCAAACTCATTCAGAATCAATGTAAACATCAAAATAAACACTGTACTTATGCGATTAGACATGCTGCATGACAAACACTTTGTAAAGATCCATTTTGAGGGTTATATTAGCTGTTTTAACTTTTTTTATGTTGTTTAAGGCAAGCGCGATCTCCGTGGGCGTGGAGCACGAGATTTAAAGGGGCCGCAACCTATATATCGGTGCATAGTTAATAATGCCCCAAAATAGGCAGTTAAAAAATGAATAAAAAAAAATCTATGGGGTATTTTGAGCTGAAACTTCACAGACACATTCAGGGGACACCTTAGACTTATAGTACATCTTTTTAAAAAAAATTCTAGGGCACCTTTAAATTGATCAAAAGTGAAAAGTAAATACATTTATAATGTTATGAAACAATTCCATTTCAAATAAATGTTTGTTTTCAACATTGATAAGAAATGTGAGTGCCAAATCAGGGGTGCGTTTAATGTACAACGACGTACAGTAACTCGCTGCTTAACCACTGTAGTAAGATGCATTGTTAAAGGGGGGTATCACACACAGTTTCTGCCAATCTCATGTTAATCTTGAGTACATATAGAGTAATACTGCATCCTTCATATCTCCGAAAAGTCTTTTGTTTTATCATATTTATAAAAGATAGATATGCTGTACCAAGTCTTTCCGAAAAAAGCTGAGATCCTGGAGGCTTGTCTGCTGTCAGTGCCGTGGACAGAGCTAAAGAGTCACGAGTGCGCGCAGCTTTTGCGTAGAGATTGTCTGCAAGCTGTGACATCATTATAAATAAAAAGGGAACAAAAAAGTTTGTGTTGTTTACATTTTATGCACTTGTGCGGCGATTGCCAACAAAACACAGTCATCTGATGCAGCTTTACTCACCACCTGCGATCTACAAATCCAGCGCCAAACTGTGACTTGTTTACAAAGTATTCATCACCGAAATCCTGGGAACAAACAAACATACGTGCACAACTCCGTTGCTGCCCCGGAAAAACAAACTTCATCCACTGTTCCCTTAACACTGGGTTCTTTGGGAAGCTGAAAAGGGTAATCTTTCCCTCACAACCAAAAACACACTCCTTTGTTGACAGGAGCTGCGTCTCATTTCGGAGGCTGCGTCCTCCGGAGGTCGCATTTAAAGGCTGCATACGTCATCAAGGATGTCATATTTAAGAAAAGTAACCGTAATAAAATTGACTGATATTCATTGTGAGGTGTGAAATACTGTCATTTCTTTCTTACTTTACAATCTAACGGTTATTTTTCTTAAATGATGTATGCAGCCTTCAAAGGGTTGAAAAATCTCAACCCTTGAGATTCCCAATGCGTTGCCACGCAGAAGGTTCCCCTTGCTGCGTGGCAACGCATTGGGAACCCTCTGCGTGATGTCGTCACTGAAGCACTCATGTATCTAACCAATCGCGTAGCGAGACGTCAGAGACGGGTGACGTCACGGACCAGGAAACTATAAAGCATACCCGGATGCCGAGAACGCTAGCTTCTGTTGTCTTCAGCAAGCGCTCTATGTTATCGTGTGTCTTATTTGGTGTTGTTTGTCTTATTTCATATAAACAAGTCACGATCTCTTTGTCTGAGGACAAGAGTATCTCACACCAATCCATATATTTATATATAAAAAAGACACGTATTATGGCGAGAAACAGCAGTTGAATGGGAGTTGAGCATACTCAGGTAGCTCTCGAGGGAGCTGTCTGTGTGCACTGTAAAAAAGAAACTCGCTCTCAGAATACTGTGTTCCAGTGTTCCCCGCGGATCGCGTCCCGCTTGTGCTGAGGCAGAGCGACGGCTCCATTCGTGGGGTTCACAAATGGATCTGACAGAGGGGTTAGAGACGGGCGCTGCCCTTTCTCTGCCCTTACCTGCCAGGTTCAGTGCCGTCTCCCAGGTGGAAGCACGCTCTGTGGTTTCCTTCCCCGGGTTGAGGCACCGGTATTTCACATGCCCAGCTCTGAGGAGGTGGATATTGTGATATCGATCTGAGGACTCGCCACCTCACACACATCGTGTTCCAAAAGCACACGTTTATTATTCCAACATCTTTCTGAATTTAGGGAGTGGAGCATGCACGTCAGTTCAAAAACAAAGCAGCTGACGGTTCATTCATAAAAATGTCCCGGAGTGTAAAGAAAGAAATGCACTAGCGGGAGTTTTTATCTCCACTCCTGTTGGCTTTATTCTCGAGGGAATAAAAGTCTAACGCAAGGCTTAGATCTCGCGTTTGCCGAGGCAGCGCGTGGATTAAGCCTGCAATAAAGAATATATAGCTCGAATCTCGCGTTTGCCGAGGCAGCGCGTAGATTAAGTGTGCAACAAAAAAAAAAAAAAAAAAATACGGCTCGCTCGGATCTTGCGTTTGCCGAGGCTGCGCATAGATTGCGTGCACATAGTATATATTGTATATAATGTGTTTATATATATCTGGAGGGAACTGAGCAGACGGGAGTTTCCCTTTCTCTCTTTCCCTATACTTGCAAACTATTACGAGCTATAATTCTTTTTGTATTCTAATATATTCAGCCTGTCATTTTTGACTGTTTTGGGCTGCATTTAATTTGAGGATTAAATGAAATATTGAATACATTAAATTCTGAGGAATTTAAAGGAAAAGGGTGTCGCCACCCTTGCTCCCCCGCAGAAAGCTTGGGGACCGGGACAGGCGACACAGCTGAAGTCTTTGTGAAGTAAGACAGATCTACGGACTGTTATTATCACCAAGAAGGCTTCAAAGAGGGCAGCCCCCTCCGGAGGGGGTCCTGTGTTAGAATATCTGACACCCGTCCCTCTTTGGCGCCCTCAGGGGGCCGTTATGCTAACCCTGCCACCCAGTGTGCGTCAGGGCGCAGCGGTCTCCACCGACCCTCCGAGGAGGGCCGGTCATGACTTGATTCGTCTGTTTTCTGCCGGTGCGCCGCTTCAGAACGTCGAATCAAGTGCTCAAAAAACACCAGAGGCCAGTCTCGAGAGACTGGTTCCCTTAGTGGATTTTATGGCAGAATGGAAACTTCTACCGTATATATCAAAATGGGTGCTGCTCGTCATAGAAAAGGGTTACAGAACGGGTCTCGCCCGCCCAGATTCAACGGGGTCTTTCCCATAGTGGTGACCCCCGAGCAGTCTCTGGTTATGGAACAAGAGGTTATGACACTCTTGCGAAAAGGAGCTATAGAAAGGGTTCCTCCTCCCAGCAAGCTGTCAGGCTTCTACAGCCGCTACTTCATTGTTCCAAAGAAGGATGTGTTCTATCATAGATTTACATGTGCTAAATCGCTCAATACAAAAGCTCAAATTCAAGATGCTTACACTTAAACAGATTATCCCACAGATCAGGTCCGAGGACTGGTTTGTGGCGATAGACCTGAGAGATGCGTACTTTCAGGTGTCCATCCATCCTTCTCACAGGAAGTTCCTCAGGTTTGCTTTCGGGGGCGAAGCTTACCAGTACAGGGTTCTTCCGTTTGGCCTATCATTATCACCCCGCACATTCACGAAGTGTGTGGATGCAGCTCTGGCTCCGTTGAGACTCCAGGGCATCCGCATACTGAATTACATCGACGATTGGTTGATTTTAGCTCGATCAGAGCAGGTAGCAGTTCAACATCGAGATGTTGTTCTGTCTCACATGAAAAGGCTTGGGTTGAGGCTCAATGCCAAAAAGAGTGTGCTGGTTCCGGCTCAGACCACCAATTATTTAGGTGTAGTCTGGGACTCCACCACGATGCAGGCACATCTGTCTCCTGCTTGTGTGAGTTCCATTCTCGCGGCCGTGAAAGGGGTGAAGTTAGGCCGGTCACTCACTGTAAAGCAGTTCCAGAAACTGCTGGGTCTGATGGCAGCTGCGTCCAACGTGATACCTTTTGGCCTTCTGCACATGAGACCCTTACAGTGGTGGCTCAGGACCAAGGGGTTTTCCCTGAGGGGAATCCTTTTCGCATGATCGAAGTCACGCGGCGATGTCTTCGTGCTCGGGTCATGTGGAAAAAGCCTTGGTTCCTGTCCCAGGGACCCGTGCTGGGAACTCCTCATCGTCGCGTAATGCTTACGACAGATGCTTCCCTCACGGGCTGGGGGGGCCATCATGAGTGGTCGCTCGGCTCAGGGTCTATGGGAGGACCATCAGCTCTCCTGGCGCATAAATCGGCTGGAGATGAGGCCGGTGTTTCTAGCATTGAAACACTTCCTCCCAGACCTGAGGGGCCACCACGTGTTGGTCCGTACGGACAAAACGACGGCGGAATGGTGAAAGCATTCCTTCACGCTAGACCTGGCTATGTGCCAAAGGTTCCCACCAATGTCCCAAGTCCCATTGTACTCCAGGCCTTCTATCCTCCTCCCTTTGAGTCTTCGGATCAGGAAAAACTGAATCTGCTCTGCCGGGTGAGGGCTTTGGATGCTTATGTCCACAGAGCTGCCCTGTGGCGAAAATCAGACCAATTGTTTGTCTGTTATGGTTCCCCTAAGAAAGGGGCCCAGCATCTAAGCAGGGGATGAGCAAAGTGGGTGGCTGAGGCCATCTCACTTGCATATGAATCGGCCGGACAGCCCTCTCTGTTGGCTGTTCACGCCCATTCCACTAGGGGTATGGCGGCATCAAAGGCTCTGATGTCTGGAATATCCATTAATGATATCTGTGATGCAGCTGGATGGTCATGCCAGCACACATTTATCCGGTTTTATAACCTTGATGTTGGCTCCACTCCGGGGTCTTCTATTTTGTCAAGCTAACATTGGCAAGTATTTGAAGCTACGGCATAGTTGGGATTGCGTTCCCAATGCGTTGCCACGCAGCGTCGACAGTTCCCACGAAAGGGAACGTCTCAGGTTACAGATGTAACCCTGGTTCCCTGAGTAGGGAACGAGACGCTGCGTATCTTGCCGTACCCCCAGCATACTTGCGAGTGCTTGCTTCAGACTTATCCCAGAAGCTAGCGTTCTCGGCATCCGGGTATGCTTTATAGTTTCCTGGTCCGTGACGTCACCCGTCTCTGACGTCTCGCTACGCGATTGGTTAGATACATGAGTGCTTCAGTGACGACATCACGCAGAAGGTTCCCAATGCGTTGCCACGCAGCGTCTCGTTCCCTACTCAGGGAACCAGGGTTACATCTGTAACCTGAGACGGTTTCCGTATCCCGACCGAAGCACGTTGATGGGCGTGCTCTTGCTCTTGCTCTGGGTGATGTGTGTGCACGCTTATCAGGGAGAAGTGCCTATACAAGGAATTCCACCCTTTATGACGTGAAACAGGCCATGCTCAAAAAAAAATCGGCGAAACATGTCCACAACCGGAATTAGTATATTTGGCACAGAAATATTCTATATGTATTATTATTTATATAAAATGAAAGGTATATACTTTTACTTGGAATGAAAGATATAGAATGTACTGCATGTTAGCTTGCCCAACATTGTACAAAAATGCATGATCTATTGAAGTCCACAAGTCATTCTAACAAAAAACTATGCTTCTAACCACAGTTCGAGAGCCATCACACAACTTTGCGAATGTTCATTGGAACTCTGGTATTGACAGAACTTGCGACAGTAGTTGGCTAACAATGCTTTTGAGGAATGCAGCCCAGAATGATTTCTGAAGGATCATGTGGCACTGAAGACTGGAGTAATGGCTGCTGAAAATTCAGCCTTTAATAGATATGTTGTTCAAAATTAAGACAAAATATTTGGGCACAAAAATATTTGGACACATTCTAACACATTCTGTTTCTAAACACAACTGGTGTCACTGACATCAATCAGTTAGTTAGTGATTGCAAAAAGGGCTCAGTGACATTAGTTCTGAGAAAAGGTCTAGAATCCTTTGTATGTAAATGCCACTTGGTTTGATATTTTGTAAACAATGCAGTGACATTTTTAAGTGTGACTTCAGTGTCCAAATACTTTCCAATGTTTAACAGAGAGATGTAGGTGCTAAAAGAGTGAATTTAGGAAAGAAAGAATAAAAAAAGAGAATTTATAATCACAAAGATGCAAAATATACACATAAAGCACAAAGAAAGAGTAAAAATGTAAGCCCAGTCTCATCTCCTCTTCCCCCGTTATCAGCAGTATGGTAATAGCAATGTAAGTCCCCTTGGTGGGGTTACCACTATAATCCGCACTCTTATCCTCTCAGATCTACACGGTAAGATGCTCTAGGTCAGCAGTCTGTGTAAATGTGTGTGTGCGAGTGCGAGCAGGGTCCAAAATTAACTCTTGCCAAACAGCAAATGTGAGTAAAAATGTGTGTTGCCAAATAAACAAAACAGAACTTTCTATGGAACAAAACTTTCTAAGGAACTGCAACATAATGAATTATTTAAATGAATTGGTTCTTTCAAAATGTTTGTTTGCTTCTCTCATGTCACCATGTGATCCCTGACATCCTATTATGGGATAATACATGCACAAAAAGCTGTGTGTTGACACATATTGCTGTTTATTAAAGTTTTATTAGTAACAGTGTTTACTGTAATTTCATATATCGCAGTTAAGTTTGTTGAAACCATAATTCATAAGTAATTTAGAACCTAAATATTATTTGGTTTTAAATCTTGGCTGAAAAAGACGTTTTAATAAAATGCTATTTATTAATACCTTTTATTAAAAACTTTCATGTGTGAGCTCATAAAATTCTCTTACAATCAAGTCTCAGACATTTGCAGAGTATATTTAATTCAAAACATTTTCATAATTCAGCTATTAAAGTAACTTACTTTTCACCTCATCAGTCAAATTCTCAAAACACTATAAATACTGGGTTCTCAGTTCAGCGAGTCAGTGAGTTGCTAACCTGACTCAGACCCATGTCCAAATGAGATGGTTCTTGGTTCATTAAGCTATGAGAATGATTCAGTCTGATTCAGGAACAAATTCTTTAGACTTGATTTGTGAAATAGTTCAACTGATTCATCTGATTCAAAATAAAAATTTGAATTGAACAACTGAATAATTGGACATCAGTAAAGAAGGATCACTAGTAAGAATCTGACCCTCACTGATATAAATGATGTGAGCTATTCAAATCAAGCGGTGCAGAAAAGAACATCTTCTAATTACTGTCCTCAGTGGAAAATTCACAATTAAAGGATTATCTATAATGCCTACAGCAGTGGTTCTCAACAGCTTTGACTCCACAACAATATTCAAAAGCCCTGGATATGGACTTTAAAAAATTACTCACAATTTTTGCATGATAATATAGAGCTTGACATAACAAGTAAAATATGTGACCCTGGACCACAAAATCAGTCGTAAGTCGCACGTGTATATTTGTAGCAATATCCAACAATACATTGTATGGGTCAAAATTACCGATTATTCTTTTATGCCAAAAATCATTAGGATATTAAGTAAAGACCATGTTCCATGAAGATATTTTGTAAATTTCCTACCGTAAATATATCAAAAATGTATTTTTGTGAGTGGATATGCATTGCTAAGGACTTCATTTGGACAACTTTAAAGACGATTTTCTCAATATTACGATTTGTTTGCACCCTCAGATTTTCAAATAGTTGTATCTCGGCCAAATATTGTCCTATCCTAACAAACGATATCAATGGAAAGCTTATTTATTCAGCTTTCAGGTGATGTATAAATCTCAATTTCAAAAAAATTGACCCTTATGACTGGTTTTGTGGTCCAGGGTCACATATTTATTTGTTATAAAAGTTGGCCATAGAGCTATAAAATTTATTCGAATTTTCCAATTCTAGAAATCACATAAATTATGCTAGTACCTCATATATATAGGTTTTTCAAGAGAGTTGGAACCCTGGTTCCCACCTAGTGGGCCCCGGGCCCCTGGTTAAGAACCTCTGGCCTAAAGTTTTATTTTCTCCAGAATTTCATGTGGCGATTTCCTTGCATTAAGCCATCAAAACAAAAATATAAGGGAAAAAATAATGATGTGTTTTCATGTTTTTGAGACAGGTGCAGTATCACTGTGAGACAGACGCTGATGCTGTGAGTGACTCAACGATCTGTGTTGTTTGTCACAATTTTTCAAGGAAAAACAGCTCTGTCCTACTGTCAGACAAAAATGTGATAATTAAATTAAATATCTAATAAAAATATTTTAAGTATTATAAACATGTTTATGAAAAAAAGTATACAAACTACAGTTGCACGTTCAGTTAGAAATATTTTTGGAGAAGTAAATATTTCCAATTCACCAACTACTGCCAGGAGTAACAAAACATACATTTTTGGACCCTGTGTGCGTGTATGTGTGAGGGTGTTACTGTGAGAATGTTTCTGAGCTCTGAAGTATATGTACACATAAGTGTGAGTGTGAACATCACTCCATTACTGATTGATCTTTGTGTTAAACTCCCTGCTGGCAGATCCAGGTGCATTCTTGCTCCTGTGGATCGGTTTAAATAAAGTTTTCCCTCTGTGCTGAGCTGTAATTGCCAATGGAGAGAGTTTTAACCGTATGTAAGACATTCACTCATTTAATAAAAGCAGAGAACAGAAGTCTCCACTCCACTAAAGGAGCATGAAGGCTATTCCACTTAAACTATACACTGTGCCAATCCTAACATATTACATTAGCATTAGACTTTAAAGCAAACCTGGAGGAAGAGGATTCTGGGTATGAGAGGGAGAGAGTTAGTCTGTAGAGAGCACGCTTCAAAGTAAAGTAGATTAAACTGCTATCACCTCTGCAGAAAGACTTCAAGATGAGTTTAAGTGGGAGATGTTGATTGTTACATGTGAAACACGTGCATGTTTTTATTTCCTCTGTGCGCACATGCTTAACAGTGCTCAACCTTTAAAGCAAGTTTTTCTAATATGTCTTAAAATATGTGTCTGTGATCTCTTGCTGGACAGTCTTGTATGTGAAAGAAAAAAATTAAAAAAGATAAAAATAAATGGTGAAAATTCATTACTTCACTACTGATACTGATTTATTTTGCACAGGCTGTCTGTATTGTTTTAGCAGCGTATTCACGGAAAGAACTTTGCAAATCAGGTAATAATAATGAACGCTAACAATTTGCATGGTGCAATTGCTGATCTTGTTGGTCTGTTTTGATTTCTATATCGTGGAGGATGCAGCAGATTATCCCAATCTGCATACTTTACTGGGAATGTACAGCATCACTCCACCACTGTGATCTAGACACCTGAATTGGCTCTTTGAAAATATTGATTAAACGCTCTACTGCACAGCTGGTCTGGATATATACCAGGTTATAACTCTTTGCTCCACAACGATGAGCTACTACCATGATTAATAGAAAATGTACACAAAAACTTCTTCACAAAAAAAAATCACTTTACTGTTCATGCGCGTTTATATAGTAACGTTAATTGCACCAGACTAATGGTGTGTTCACACCAAGATGAATGTCCAATATGAAAATTTGGCACGATAAACATTTTAATTTGAATAAACATCTGTTAAAGGCACACAAGCTAGAGGTCGCCTATTCAAAACAAAGGCGTAGCTTGATGACGGCGTGATTGAATGCGTAATCTTGGGAGTTGTCGTCTTCACCTCACAGACAGTGGAAAAGAATCAGGACGGGACTTGGGCAGAAATCATGTTCATAGATGAGATTATTAACGTTACTGTAGTATGAAGCAGAACAAGGCCAGAACGAGGCCGCTGGAGCGATTGCTAATGAGAGACGAGCACGACACACGCCTCGAGAGCAGCGGAACTTTTATTATGCCACAGTCGCCGCTTCCGCTTCTTCCGGTCATGCGTATGTGGGGTAAAGCAGCGCTGTTTATCATATTAGAAGCATTTGAGTGTGTTGAAAGTGATATTATAACTTTACTCTGTGGGTTCGCTCGGCAGCTATGAGACACTTGTTGCACACTGCAGTAAGCTACATCAATATTAGAATATCATTTTAATAAATGCTGAATGGCTTGTGCTGATAAAATGGCATGCAATTAATTTTAAAACATATTGCATGACAGAGAAAATGCTGTATTATTGTTACCAAAAATAAAGCTGCATCTGATTATGATATGTTAGCCACTTGACAAAATAGTGTTTTTCTCTGAGGCATGGTGAAAACATGCAGTCGCGGAAAATCAAGAAATAAGTCTAAACGTGTTGAGCTATAGAACAATTAGTTTTTTGTCTATAAATGTAACCAAACAGTTGTTCCCTTGTCTAATAAAACATGTAATACAAAGCATCTTTGGTGTTTCCATGGTTTCTACAAAATAAAACCGGAAATCGAGGGTAACGCAGGTATGATGTCACTGATAGGTAACGCACGGACACGATGTCCTGGTTAAAATTGCTTATTTCTCTGGATTTAAACATTCTTGGAAACATCTGGGATAATGTATGTACACAAGTCAACAAAAAATATAACACTGTTCTAGTTGTTTTTGGAGATTTTAATCCAAAAATCTTATAGTTTGGATAAAAACATTTTGCATTTAATATCTCTGCCGTCGATGCAAGAGTATTTTTTTTTCCCCAAAGAGGTGTTCTAAACTATTTTCCATCACACTTTGAATAAAGCCCGCCAACCAATTAGATAAACCATTTTGGGCACATGCCGCTGCTGTTACATAAAACCACAGGCGTGTTTGACTTTCTACAGCACCGCAAAGGACGATCGGCATCTGATTTGAAACAGGTTAAAAATTTTGACAGAGACTGCGCTGAAATTTTGTCAGAATTGAGATGGTGCTCCTCTGAGCTCTCCTTTTCATTCAAAATATTTACATTTTATTTATTTTTCTGAAATATATGTATTCCACAATTCTTGGCACCCCTTCTTTAATACTTTGTGCAACCTCCCTTTGCCAAGATAACAGCTCTGGATCTTCTCCTATAATGCGTAATAAGGTTTATGAACATATGGCAAGAGATCTGAGACCATTACCTCCATATGGAATCTCTCCAGATCCTTCAGATTCAGAGGTCCATGCTTGTGGACTCTTTTCTTCAGCTCATCCCACAGGTTTTTTATGGGGTTTGGGTCAGAGCACTGCGATGTCCATGGCAAAAGCTTCATTCTGTGTTCACTGAACTATTCTGTTGTTTATGACATGTGCTTTGGATCTTTGTCACGCTGGTTTGGAACCTTTGCATTTAATTTATTCCACATTTATATTTTGTGTAAATTAACTATGATTAAAGGTTAGATTTTTGTGAATATTTTGAACGAAAGACTATAAGAGAAATGGCAAAAAGAAATGTTCAATCAGTTTTGGTCATGTTTACCGAGGATGCCAATATTTGTGGAGCCCACTGCATGTTGAACCTAATTCTTGTACATACAGGTGTTGTATTAAGCAGTACAAAAAATATTTAATGAAAAGTGTTTCTGTTGCTACATGAAAACATCTGTGTATTTGACAAACATTGCATCTAATCCACATCATCTGTGATAAAAAAACAAAAAAAAACATGCAAACCCTGCGCACACATCACTACGGGAATCAGAAAGTGTACGACTTCCACGTCTCCATTTTCAACTCCTCCCCCAACTGCAAGCAACAAATCTGTTAATCCAGCCCCAGCCAAAGTCGAACACGCATTACGACTTGGTGGTGCTCACAAAAAGACTATTTCCTAAGCATCAGTGAATAGCAGAGGAAGAATCCGGAACTGACTTTTTAATAAACATCATAAAAAATACAAAAATCTGAACAACTGTTTAAGGGCCGGTTCACACAGAACGCGTTTTTGCTTTCAAAATCGCGAGATGTGGGCAGTAGAATGGGGAAAATCCGCAAGGTCTAGAGACGCATTTTTTAAAAGTTGAACTGATTGTGCATCACATTTTTATAACACTGTGTCACGCGCGAGACGCTGCAAAAGACGCAAGATGAGAGTGCAAATGTCAAACGCGCTTGTTCACATAGAAAAATAATGGAAAAATAGTGCTGTAAAACTGGAAAAAGAAGTAAATACTTTTATTTCTTTGTTTGACTTCATTTCTTCTCCATGACAAGCAGGTGTCAGAAATGAAAAGTTAGACAGCACTTTTCTATAAGTGCCCACTAGTGTCAGACAGTAAATCTGCATTTTCGTTCAGCTCATTCTGCCGTTTTTTACTAATTGGTCTGAGCAGAAAAATCACGTGAAATTTTTTTATTTTTTTTACAGGACATAATAGTGCTAGGCTACACATCAGTGCAGTTTCAGTGCATTTTGTGGCTGATAAACTGGATTATGTGTGGTAGTGAATCAGATGCAGGTTTTTGTGCTAAAATATTGGGTGAAAAAGTACTGCAAATGCTTGAGTTTTCACCCAAGAGTGACAATGAGAGACCTATAAGGAGAAAAAGAAAGATGAGAAGTAGCAAGAGAAAGTCAGAGATACTAAGAGGACGGGAAAGCACATAACCGGGAAAATCTAATCTCTTTCAATCTTTTCATCTTCTCTCTTTACTGTTTTTGTAGATCTGAATCCGTCAATGTCCTCCCAGCTGACCTGAATGGCAGAGCATTCTCAAGCACTTAAACTCTTCCAAGAGAAACACTCTTTGTTCAGGGACATGCAGCACACATACACAACTTAATCCCATCATCTATTTATATTTGATAAAATGGTATCAGCTCTTAAAACTGCAGCACTCAATATGCTAGCAGGTGTAGGCCCTCACATTTACTACATTTTCCTCAGTTTACGTCAAAATATCACTTTATAAGTAGTACTATATATGTACTAACATTAAATGAATCATCTGATCAATGCACTTATTGAGTAAATGTATTTTAGTACTTATATACCTGTATATAATTATATCTGTAATTAATTTCTGTAATTACATCTAATTAGACTGTTTACCCAACCCACGAAACCTGTCCCTAACCTTTCCATATCCCACCTTGATAGCAGCAATGCATAGATACAATGCAACATGAACATAATAAGTGCATGCATTGTACTTATTTTACATAAGTACATAGTAATTTGAAAACACCTAATATAAAGTGGGACCAAATATTGCAGTTACCGCAGTTGTTGTTATGAAATCATAAGAAATTAATATGCAATCTACATCAAAAAGAAAGACATTTTAAGAATCCACTTAAACCAAAGTCTACAGAGGAAAGGGAAAAATTGTAACACTCAATATGGTGGCTGTAGAAAATGAAGTCTTGCCTTTCAATAAAAAAAGGTAATCAGCTTGTCGGCAAAGGCATTGCTTGCTCTTTTTGCTCTACAAAAAAAAAAAAGTGTAGCCTGATTTAAGCATTGCTGTCAGTTTTTATTGTAGAACTGACATATGTTATCGAAATGGCACATAGTTTTTGACATTTCAGTCTTTTCCCTTTCCAGTAGATTGGAGGTGTATTTGCGTGACTTGAAAATAGCTGCCCTGGGGCATTGACACAATGACTGCAGAGTGAACCAACATGCTCCAACAGGGACTTAAGATAATACCAAGTTACTTGAGTTTTATTGCAGTAACAATAACTCTAGATACTATAGTATTATGGGGAATCTTTGGCTATGACAGCAGTGTTGTGAGGCTGTGTTTTTGTGGCAACAAAAAAAAAGTAAAAAAAGTTGCACAATTAATTGTTAAAAGATCATATTTTTCGTGACAGTGACATGCAGTCCTTATACGCTGTGAATGCTCTCCATATACCCGAGCCATTTGAGAGAATGGATGCAGGGATTTACTTATTAATTTTAACATTAATATAAATTTTCTTGTCATTATAACATGTAACCTAAAGCTTATTTACATTATAAAATGTGTATGTTGCTGTCTTCACATTATTTGATTGCCAAACTGTAGTTTTCTGAAATCTGTTCTAGTTACAGAAGGATTCAGAAGAGTAAATTAAATTAATAAATTACCAAGTAAAAACAAAAATATTGTATATCCCTGAGTTTTGTTACACAAATTAGAATTTGATAAGACCTTTAGTTTAGTTTATTATCATTGTCATTTGAATCATTCGCTCAACTGATTCGTTATTTTAAAATTAAAATGAGTAAATGTATGTAAAAACTAGTCATGACTATTATGATTTTCTTAAAGTATGTCTGACATATGTAAACTTTTCATTTATGTTTTTGATATATTTATATTTCCATTTGTATTTTGATTCACATACCTGTATTCCACTTGTTTATTGCATTTTTAAATAGACTAAAGCAAAGAACATTTTGTCACTATGATACAGAAAGAAATGTTTTTCTTCAAAATCGTGATCTCTATTTTAAGCAAAAAATCGTGATTGTCAATTTATTCAGAATCGTGCAGTTATAAATGAGTTTTGACGATGCACCAGGCCTCTATTTCTAGAACATTCTCTCCTCTGTTGTACTTGACAAAATGTCCATGTTTGTTTCTGATTTTGTCCTTCAAAGCTGACAAGCAGATGAAATTAAAAACTAATTAAACCAAGACGAAATTTAATTAAAACCTGAACTACACAAAGATGGTGTCGTTATAGCAAAGTTCTCTTTGATATGACCACTAGACTGCATCTGATCTGCATTAGCTTAAGTAGCTAACACTCCCGCTCTAACTCATGCTTTACAAGATCTTTGATGTGGAGTATTTTAATAAAGAAAATGAATGCAGGCAGGGTCATTAACAAGCACCTCCATTCATTTGCACCTGCAGTTGAAATCTATAACATTTTACATATAACAGCAATAACAGCTATTTACACCTTTAGAGATCTGTTTTGAAAATGAAGTACTAAATTCAGCAAGAATCAATGTGTGGGTTTCAGAAATTTTTCAGAAAATTCAGAGATAAAAAGTGTATTAATTCTACTTAGTATTTGCTTGTTGTGTGAGCCGTTCTGTAATGAACTGACAGTGCAAGTGAGAATGTATTCACAATTTATTAAGCAAATCTCACACAATGTGCTCAATTTGGACCCAGTTAAGAGCAAAGAGATACACTCTGCTCTGCTCTAATGGGGATGTCAGTAGATGCTGGAGATAATAACTGTTAGTTTACACTGTAGATAATGATTAATTCAGCCGCATTTCAGCTGAGCTGGCAAGCTGACTAAAATTGCAATACAATACAGTGTAAGTAGTGTGCCTGAACTCTAAATTTGAAGGAGGAATAAAACAAAGTGAAAAATAACCTGACTAATGGACTGTGATAACCTATACAATAACATTCTCTGGAAATGGAAGTCAGGGGAAAATCTTGAAGGCCTCTTTTATCATTGACATGAATACTTGTATGAGTGAGTGAAAATGACAGAGCTTTCTAACTCTGCCAGTTTAGTTCTTCAAAGTAGATTTGTGACTGACAATCACAGAGTAGTACAATACTTGTAAAATAAATTCTGACTGTGTGGGGGCAATAAATTTCACCCCTGACGGCACTCATTTAAAGGGATAGTTTACCCAAAAATGAAAATTCTGTCATTATTTACTCACACTTAGAAAGAAATCACAACAAAAGTAGTCCTTGCACTATATTCCAAGTCTTCCTAAGTAATAAAATTTGTGTGATGAACGGACCAACATTTCAGCCATTATTAACTGATTCAGTGACAGTAACCTCAAAAACCAATACAAATGAATCAGTCTGTTTGTGAACGAATCGCTCAGGCTGATCTGTTCTCAAATTCAACACAGGTTCAATGATTGCAACAGTTCTTGAATAAACAACTCACTGGGAAACATTTGAATAAAATGAGTATAAAGACTTAAATTTTGGTCTGATCCTGTTCCACAAAATCTATTGTAAAACCATTGTTCTCTACAACATTTTTTTGGGTGAACTATTCCTTTAAACACCTTACTTTGTTGTATGAACCAAACCCATTTCAGTTAAAGTGAACCAGAAAGGGAATCAAATGCAAATGACCTCAGTGGTGTTCTCTGAGATCATTTGGATTTAAAATTGTCACATTAGTAAAAATATGTAGCTAAATTTATTTAAATTAAAGTGAAACTCACCAAAGCCCAATCTGTTGTCATTGTTTCCAAAGTCGAGAGAATATATGACAACGTGGTAGTTGTTCCACACGTACAGCAAATTGTCTCGGGGGTTGTAGTCCACAGCTGCGATGTATTGGTAGGAATTTGGGAATGGAATGCTGAGGTGTGTTTCACGGCTCTTTTCTGTGTTGTACATGTAGTCGATTTTATTCCCCAACGCTTCATTATCGTCATCTTCGTAAACGCTCTTCACTACATAGAGGATTCCGCAGATCATGAAAGCATTGGAGGCCGATCGCTTATCGTATGTCGTATCCCATGACCCCTCCACTCGTAGTGTGTAGGGGTTGAGCTGACTGACCACAATTCGTCCATTGTTCTGTTCGGTGGCGTAAATTACCCACAGTCCGTTTTCATCCACTGCCAGATCGATGTCAGATTTCCCACCCCAGCGATACGGCGAGGTGTCGTGGTAATTAGCGTTAGCGATAATTGCCTCACCGCTTTTGATACGAGTTCGCAGGTCGAATTTAACAATGTTGCGTGTACGTTCCTTGTTGAAGAAAAGCGCACCATCGTACACCACGAATCCAGTGCCATCTACTCGATGTGGTAGTTTGTATGTTGTGGTAGGGCGACCCGCAATAAAGTCCTCTTTAGATGAGTACTCAGTCAGTGTATCTGTGCGGTAAGGTGTCCAGGGCATATAGTAGATCTTATTGGATGACTGTAGGGGGTCTTTACACCATGATCCAGACTGATGGTCCGACTCAAAGAGGTGTTCGCTCTGGTATACACCTCTCAATACACCTGGACAGAGAAAGACTGAAAGAGGAAGAGAGGGAGTGAGTTGAAGTCACACTTTTGAAAGTAATTTAATACTCATTTTTTTTGTCCTATCTATTAGTTTATTAAAAGTACATGAAATGCATGACCTACTCTATTTTATGATGAGCATGTTTTTAATTTTGTAATTTAATTTTGATATTTTTGGGGGACACAAAGTCAAAATCGTCAGGGTGATACAGTCCTGATTTAATGATGAAAAAAGCCTTATTGATATAATTAAATTCTTAAAAATAAATGCTTAAAGGGTTAGTTCACCCAAAAATAAAAATGATGTCGTTTATTACTCACCCTCATGCCGTTCCACACCCGTAAGACCTTCGTTCATGTTCGGAATGCAAATTCGAAAAAATATATTTTTGTTAAAATCCGATGGCTCCATGACGCCTGCATAGGGAGCAATGACATTTGCTCTCTCAAGATAAAGGTACTAAAAACATATTTAAATCAGTTCATGTGAGTACAGTGGTTCAATATTAATATTATAAAGTGACGAGAATATTTTTGGTGCACCAAAAAAACCAAAACACTGCTTCAGGAAGCTTCGGAGCATAATGAATCAGCGTGTCGAATCAGCGGTTCGGAGCGCCAAAGTCACGTGATTTCAGCAGTTTGGCGGTTTGACACGCGATCCGAATCACGATTCGACACAGAAGAATCATAACACTCCGAAGCTTCCTGAAGCAGTGTTTTGAAATTGGTCATCACTAAATAAGTCGCACCATTTTTGGCGCACCAAAAATATTCTCGTCGCTTTATAATATTAATATTGAACCACTGTACTCACATGAACTGATTTAAATATGTTTTTAGTACATTTATGGATCTTGAGAGAGGAAATGCCATTTCTGGCTATGGAGGCCTCACTGAGCCATCGGATTTCAACAAAAATATCTTAATTTGTGTTTCGAAGATTAACAAAGGTCTTATGGGTGTGGAACAGCATGAGGGTGAGTAATAAATGACATTATTTTCATTTTTGGGTGAACTAACCCTTTAAGTTTAGCATAATCTTGTATTAATATTTCTTAGAAAAAAATAATAAACGAAACTGCTTCACTGCTTTTTCATAATGAACTAACCTTGGTCAACAAAATCAAACTCTTGTGGTGTAACCCACAAAAAAAATCAACAATTCTGACTTTTTCTCACAATTGCGAGATGTAAGTCGCAAGTTATGCGAGTCATAAAGTCAGAATTGTGAGACATAAACTCTGAGAAAAAAAGTCAGACTTTTTTCCCCTCAGAATTGGACTTTAAACTTGCAATTGCTCACAATTATGAGAAAAGAAGTTAGAATTGTGAGGTACAAACTCACAATTGCGATTTGGAGTTTATATCCCACAGTTATGACTTTATAACTTGCAATTGCAAGTTTTTATCTCACAATTGCGAGAAAAATTGTCAGAATTGCAAGATGTAAACTCGCAATTGTGAGAAAAACAGTCCGAATTGTGAGATAAAAAGTCACAATTATCTTTTAAATTGTTTTAATTCTGTGGAGGAAACAAGCTTCCATAAAAAAGACCCCTGCTGACCTTTTTAAAAAATGTGACCTTTTTATCATAATTCAAATTAAAACTTTTCTTGAAAATTATTCAAATAATCAAATAAAAAGAAAATATTTCTAAGCATTTGACATGTTTTAGATTTTTTTCAAAGAGTTTTCTTTTTTATTGTGAACACTTTTGTAAGTCATTGACCCATAACACATGTGAACAAATGCAATAATCCACAATCAAAGTTATCAGAAAGCTACATGCTCTGAGCCTGAGAGAGAGACATCTATTAAATCATATCTGATGACTAGTAACCCGATTTATAGTTCATGACTCCTGCAGAATCCCTCAGGAGGTTCTGAAAATCTGTCGCACTGACTTCTCTAACCCTGAGGAAAATTCACACGGTGTGAGAATTTATGTGGGGGGTGGTTAAGAATCATCACCCTATTATTCCTGGTACATTAAATGTGAAGATGAAAATAGTCATCTGTTAAGCTTTATGTAAATCAACCTTACTTTGTACTGCAGAATTAGAGCTTGTAATACTAACATTCTATTCCATGAACTTACCCACAATATATTGCTGGGAAAAAATAGCAATGATATTTTCTAACCCTGGGAAAATTTTCAGGGAGTAATTCAAATCACATTTTAAAGTACTATGAAAAATCAATGACCAATAAACAAAGGAATAAAAAAAAAAAAACTGGCTGAAAACCGTACACAGAGCAGGTCGGGCTGTCATGCATATCTTATAAATGTACGTTCTTGTGACTAAACCCTCTCTCTCTCTCTGTGTGTGTGTGAACGTCTAATGTTTTCACTCTCTTTGATTTATAATGATACTCCTGCAAATCATGCAGATAGACTTACACGGTCACACACAAACAGAGAAGCGATCGCACAAACAGTCACATGGAATGCTTGCCATAGAAATGGCCCTTTCCCACCATTCCGTTCCCAGAATGAGGGACATCCTCATGGGAAGTGTGGCTGGTATTTTAACTGTTACTGGATCTTTCCTTTTATTGTTTTAGATGCATTAATTTTCCACAATATGTCTCAATCCAGGAACTTCTCTTGGCCTTTGATAAGATAAAGTATATTTGTATTTATTCAGTTTTTGTATTATTACTTGTGACTGCCAAATGTTTTGATAGCCTACTAAATCATTTTTCAATTTTTTCTAATTTTGCAATTCTAATTTCTAAAGTCATACCCAAGTATTCAGTTCAATTCAAGCTTATTTGTAAAATAATTTTTGCAATACATAACGTTTCAAAGCAGCTTTACAGAAATAGCATTTTCAAATATTACAATCAAGAAGCCAGAGTTGACTGTGTCAAGGAAAAAAAAATAGTGATGAGTTATTGGGAAAAAAACTTGAGAGGCTTCTAACTACATACACGGTAAAAATGACAGCTATTTTTCTGTTATTGTCAACTTACAAATTGCTTTGTAATGTGCACACCATTCTATTCAAAAACCTCGCATAAAACACTCCAATTTCAAAATGCCAATTCACTTGATTTGAGTATTCTCGCCATTTGATAAATTTGATAACTGTTCATGCGTCATCTCTAGCTATGCAGAAAATTAAGTTATTATGTTATGGTCTGACGGTCTAGATTCACCCCAGGCCATTCAAGAGGCATAACATCGCAAGACATCAGTTTCACACTGCCATGTCTTGTGGTCAGCACAATCGGCAGCTTAAGTTTTAAACAGTGGTAACACCTCCCAGTTCATCTGATACATGGTAAACCACCAGATACACTGAGAGAGATCAAGAGAGAGGAGACAGTGAGAAATAGAGGTCTAATTCAGGGAGTACAGCCTTGGTCTGAGATCAAGTTTCTCCTCCGCATTCCTATTATAAACCATTATGAGCTACTGATCGCCAATCTGTCATTAGTATCATATAACACCATAACAGCCTGACAGTGAATTACACACTTAAATTACATTAAAGTAATGGACCTACCTCTCTGCTCCACTTCTGCATTCACAAAAGGGTAGAAGAAGAAGAAGAAGGAGAGAGAGAGAGAGAGAAAAAAACAACAGATTAATGATGCAATATTAAATACTTCACAGTAATTCAATTCCATATTATGCATGAAATGTGCAACGTATCTTAACACAATCTGGTGAAAGTAGTAAAATGTGCTTCATTTGTACTCTAAAAATCCCATTAACAAAGTGATCATAATTTTTGAAAACAAATATAGTGTGTCCATGTGATATTATACTATTAACCAGAAAAATGAAAGCATAAAAACTCGAGAGAAAATAATAGGGTTTGTTTCACAAAAATTTCTCATGTGTCTTGAGTGCTATGATTTAGATACAGAGCAGCTTTCTTGGCGAGCCTAGATATGGAAAAAAGATCCAATTTTTGTTTTTATTCAAATTTAAAGCTGATTTTGTTTTTATTAAAAGCTTTGACCAATGTTGTGAGTTAGAGGCAGGACTATTTCATCATGGAAGAAGGGGGAAGTGGTTTAGAAATATGTAATACGTGAAAGCAATATGGAAATTATAGACTTCAAATTAGCTGTTTTCACTTTTATTTATAACGGTTTTAAATACAAATCTTATTAGTTTTACATATGTATATTTCTATCTTTGCATACATTTATATTTAGATACACTTCTCATTTTAAGCCTTATATACTTCTTATTCTTTTATAATTTTACATACTTTTCATTTTTATTTTTCTAATTAAATTTGAATTCCTTTCTTTATTTGAACATTATGCAACCAACAATGGAAGACAAAAATAATTTAATTGTGCTCATGCAATGGCAATAAGAGCTTGGCTACAATCTAGACACTTGCTACAATTTATGTCCTTTGTGTATGTGTCTGTGTGTGTGTGTACTTCTCTATGAAATATGCATGAGGATGAACTGTTAATGCGTCACTCAATAAATAAGCCTCCACACAAGAAAGAGAGACTATGTGAGTGTGTGAATGAGGTTCCAGGAGATCTGATTTAGAAGCAATTATGTCTCCCACACACACACCTAGTCAAGTTTCAGTCACATTGTAAAAGGATCAATAACAGATAGTCATTTGCTGTCAGTGATAATGAATAAAGACCAGCCTGAACAGACAGGATGCGCATAGTCCTACTGGGAGGTTATGACTTCCTCTACTAGTACCCTATCCATCCCAACTAACAGACAGGTAATATAACAGGGACTCCTGCTGTATGTTTACCAAAATCATTCGCAAAGGTGCAATGTAAAGGGCGGGGTTTAGGCAGAACAAATGATTGGAGAAGTCCAGCATACGTCACTAGTGAGAAGTCTGTCGTTTCACCAAAAGATTTTTTTTTTAAGAATTATGTGGTCAAAAAAATTTGTCCATCAATAAAATGCATTTAGAAAAGAGAAAGGGTGAATCAAGTGTACAATTCCTGTGCCACCAGAAACATCAAACAGAACTGCCTAAATATTGATTGTTTTCAAACAGGTTTAAAACACTCCCAGTCTGTCACTGGTCAGTCAAACAGATAGCCCCGCCCCAAACTCATGCTATTGGTTGAGTCAATGTTGCTATGCTAGGCGAGAAGCTCAAACAAACAGAGCAATGTTAATATAGCACCACAGAGAGACAAGGTACATCCCATTTCACATGCTTCAGCACTATTAAACGCCATTTTGTAGTATAAGTAGTGCGACAAAAGCGAGATATTGTGCGCTATGAGAACTAGATGATATATTTCTCGAAGGCCACTCAATGGTCACAGCTTTTCCAAAGTAGCAGAAGGGGAGTGGCTAAACGCGCTAAAGCTAGCAGTAACGCATCATGTCCGTTTAAAACGTGCCCATTGTTAAATAAGTACATAATTTGGGATGCAACTGCGGTGTTTCACTTTTTAGGAAATCAAATGGCTGAAAGGCAGTTCACACTGAGGACAATAACTATAACGATAACTATAACTATAATGTTTAATAATCGTTCTAATTCTATGAGAATAGGGCAGTCCACACCACAGATATAACAATATTGACAGAGATATGATATTGCTGGAAGCATGTTCAGAACACTTTTTTTATTTTTTTGCGATTGAAAAATAAAATCAGCCAGTAAGAATCCAGGTGACTTTAAAAGGCATTTAAAGTGGCAGACAACATAACTCCAGCAGCGCTTATAATAAAAAGAATGTTATTATGCATTGGTGTGGACGCTAATAGCAACTATTATTGCTATAGTTATCTTAACTGATAACTATTATCATTCTTGGTGTGAAAAGCCTTTACTTACAGTTGTCGAAAATATTACACAAAAATTAAAATTTTCCTTTAAAGGGATATTTCAGTCAAATTTTAACCATTTACTCACCCTCATGTTGTTCCTAACCTGTAGGACCTTCTTTCTTCTGTTTAACACAAAAAAATATATGTATTTAAAAAAAAAAAAAAAAAAATTGTTTTTTGTACATACAATGAAGGTTATCGGCGTCCAATGTTGTTTTGGACCCCACTGACAATCATTGTATGGACAAAAACAGTTAAAAAAATATTTTCTTTTGCATTGCACAGAAGAACAAAGCTATATGAGTTTGAAAAAAAGTGGATGAGTAAATGATGACAGAATTTTCATTTTTGGGTGAACTATCCCTTCAACTTACTGTAAATAATATGACTTACAGGGACGTAAGATTCCTAGACTATAATTTCAAAACCACTTTATTTCCTCCATAAAGACAGTAGTTAATCACAGAGATCTAAGGAGCAGGTACTGAGTATCTATATGAAGTGAAGTTTTCTGAGTGTGTAGGTAAAACAGACGTCCCATATTGAGGCCAAAGCAGAAAGGTTGACTGGAGTTCTGCCAACTCCTCCATCACTGGGGAGAAGAGAAAGCCAGAAAAACCTCAAGAAAACATTTGGAACATGTTCCCAAGGGTTTCTAAGACTGAAGTAATTAAATTACCTGCATGTGTGTGTGTGTGTGTGTGTGTGACTGTTTGTGTGCATGTCCATACGCATGATGGACCTCCCCACTAATTAGTGGGCCTGTGGAAAAAATGTTTTTGGCTTTTTTTGACCAGATGGTCACAAACACACATGTATGTACTTATGAACACTCACACACACTCCATGACCCCTATGCGCAGGACGATTTATGGTCAAAAGGTCAAAAAGAACCGCGTGCGCATCCTGCCTGTGTGTCCTTTGTGTCATTTAGCTCTGTGCAAGAAATTCCACAATGTCTCTGCTATTCCACACATTTGTGAATCAGTGAGTGTGTGTGTGAAAGTGTAGGTGAGACAAAGTGTGTGAGTGTATTCAGGCTTTTCCTGCTGCCAGTGCCGCAGTCATACGATACTGATTTATCGTCACCGTTGCCATGGCCACCCCAGATTGGTACACCAACCCCACAGAAACCGTGAGAACTTGAAACCACATCACTCTGCCCTCAGATGATTGACAGGCTCTTTTCCCGTGAGTCATGGCATGGGACGAGGCCAGCACAACAGTGGACAAATCCAACAGAAGTTCATTCATATGTATTTTTCTGTCAGGTACAAGTTCGTATTTGGTGACAGATCTTATTGAGGTGCCAGGTATCACTGCAATGTTAAGCTGTTAAGAAACTAGAAAAGTTTCTAATCAACTTGATATGTAAATTTGACAGTGCCACAGTGAATAGAAACCTGAACTAATGGAGTCATTATTGTGGACTAAGCCTCTTTGCATGAGTACATGTGAGTGCACCAGATTTGGTGGAATGTTCAAGCTGTATTAAAATAATTTGTGGCATAAAATCCATTATTAATGTCCATTACCATAGTTTCTATAAAAAAGAACACCAAAAGCTAGTTACAATAAGGCACTTACAAAGTACACAGGGCCAGGCAAAAAAAAAGAATGAAGTACAGCCAGACGACTCAAACATTATATGTGTTGGCATGTGAATCGTGTACTGGCCATCTGGCTAAAGTTATATCCAATATTTTAACTTGCTTGTCATGATGACCTAACCTCAGTAAAGCCAGTAAACCTGGTAAATATCACACTATATGTGCCATAAAGGGACATGACGTAACTATCTGTAAAGCACTGTTTACAGGAGTCACATTGGAATTACATCAGTAAGGCATAACTTTTAATCTACAAAGAAAAGTAGTTCCACCTCAAATGGACAATTTATAGAACTTTACAGCTCAAATAATAAACAGGATTTTACTGAATAATTCATTTCACATTTCATGTTTCTATAATTGCGATTTGAAAAAAAGGCTAAGCTACAAAGTGAAATCATTTTCTGTGGTAATCAACATTATGCCACAAATGTTGTCGATATAGAGCTTTCCTATAACCTGGAACATTTGTTTAAAACAACCAGAGGCCTCTAGTCTGCACTAGTAAAAGGGTTCATAAATGGGCCAAATAATGCATTAATTAAAATGGAAAAAATGGCAAAAGGGTTACGTTGTAGTAATTAGATTTTTAAAACTGGATATTGGTATGAAGTTGATAAGGTGTTCTGAGTGGTTTTAAATGGTTTGTAATGTGGTTGCTAGGTATGGGATGTTGCTTAAAGGGTTTGTTCACACAAAAATGAAAATTATGTCATTAAGTACTCACCGTCATGTTGTTCCACAGCCGTAAGACCTTCATTCATCTTCAGAACACCAATTAAGATATTTTTGATGAAATCTGAGTGATATATGACTCGTCCATGGACAGCAATTTAACCAACATTTTCAAGGTCCAACAAGGTACTAAAGACATCGTTAAAACAGTCGACAATCTTAATTTTATGAAGCAACGACAATACTTTTTGTGCGCAAAAACAAATAAAAAATAACGACTTTATTCAATCTCTTCTCTTCCCTGTCATTATCCTTACGTAGTTGCTGCAGTAAACACAGTGAAGGCTTCTGTGTTTACATCCAAATGCCGGCTCAGTATTGGCCAAAGCTGTACACATGAGCAGCATGACGCATGCGTGTGACGCTGACACAGGAGCCGGCCAATCATGAGTCGGCGTTCTGACGTAGAACCTGGAAGTGCTGGATGTAAACAACATATGAGAATGACAGAGAAGAGAAGATATTATTATATATGATATGATATGATATAGTCATTATTTTTGTTCTATTATTTGTATTCTCGTCATTTCATAAAATTAAGGTTGAACCACTGCAGTCACATCGACTTTTTTAACAATGTCTTTAGTACCTTTCTGGACCTTGAAAGTATTGGTTAAATTACTGTCTATGGATGAAAATATACCTCTTGGATTTCATCAAAAATAACTTAATTTATGTTCCGAAGATCAACAAAGGTCTTACGGGTGTGGAACGACATGAGGGTGAGTACTTAATGACAGAATTTTCATTTTTGGGTGAACTAAACCTTTAAGTCAAAAGAGCCCACCTTCACATCTTTATGATATCCTGATCCTTAGACATGACTTTAGTCCCTCTTTCAATATACTTTCTTGGGGTTTTTACAGGAATATTTTGGGTTCAGTTATGCTCGGCTGGCAGCATTTGTGGCATAATGTTAATTAACCAAAAATTGATTCTGACTTAAAGGGATAGTTCACCCAAAAATGAAAATTCTGTCATCATTTACTCACCCTAAAGTTGTTCCAAACCTGTATAAATGTCTTTGTTCTGCTGGACACAAAGGAAGATATTTTGTGACCAGTTTGTAACCAGGCCACTTTGGGGCTATGGAAGTCAATGGTGCCCCAGAACTGTTCAGTTTCCCACATTCTTCAAAATATCTTCCTTTGTGTTCAACAGAACAAAGAAATGTATACAGATTTGGAACAACCAGAGGGTGAGTAAATGATGACAGAATTTTCATTTTTGGGTGAACTATCCCTTTAATTTGGGCGGGGGGAAAGCAAAAATCTGGGACACTTACAATAAAAAAGTAAATATGGTAAATTTGTTAATGTTAAAAACCTTATTGTTTCAAATATATAGCCACAAGACAAACAATATACGTCTTAACACAATTTCAGTGTGAAAAAAAATTACTTGCTATATTTTCTGTGTAAAGTTTTATCCAATTTGTCCAAAACTTGTAAAGTAAATTTAAAACTTGTGTTAAATCTTTCGCTAAAACCTAATAAGGTCAAACAATGCACATTTTCAGACAAAAATGTATGCAGGTGCTTTCATTAAATTATAACCTCCCATTCACTTGTAGGTGCCTTACTGTAACCTCAAGGGACAAACCAAAATTATTTTTTGTGGTAATCAACACTATGCTACAAATGCTGTTGATTGAGCTGAACTTGAATTTAGCCCAGAATATTCCCAGAATAGTCTAAAGCATACAAAAATCTCTCAGAAGTAACAGCACATCTTCTCAACAAGCCGCGCAATTTAAGATATAATTCATGTCTATAGCCTGTAGCTCAAACGAAACGAGTTACGCACCAAAGTTTAATACTTAAAGTTAGAGATTTGCTCAAATCCCTAAGTATGAGAAATAGCAATAGTGATGCTGTAAAAAGCTTAATTTAAATCTGTATGTGTGTGAGAACTTACTGTATGGCACACACTCGTATTGAACCTCAAGGTATTTATACGTTCCGGGACACGGGTCAGGAAAAACATCAGGGCCAGCAACGACCGCACACTGGGTTCGGTTGTTACACCTGAGAAAGAGAGAGAACAATATATGCAGACAGATAAAGCGAAGCTATTTGTTCAGTTCATTCAATATCAATCTGACATTAGGCATGTGAACCATATGTACTCGTTCAATATGTACAATAAAAGTTAATGAGCCCTAAAATACCATTTTCATCAAATGAAAGAAAAAAGATACTTTTACTCAACAATCTCAATGAAGCTGAAAGACTCAAAATATGGGCTCCCCCCAAAACCCAGGAACACATGCTGTTGTTTAAATGTAATTTATATGTAGGTCGTATGTACATGCAGGGCTGAAAATACAGAGCAGAACGAATTCTGGCAGCGGGGGGAAAAAAAGAAGAAGAAAAAAGGCAGAGGAAAAGACAGTTTTGACATATCCTGCTTGGCAGGAACACATGCACACATATACAGATGACCACCACATGACATCTCTGTCATATTTCATGATTATTACACCCTATAGAAATACAAATGGACACACACACACAACACAACACAACTGACACGTGTACAAACACACACAAGAATCTTAAAGCTCAGTTATTTCTCGCTCAACGGGTAACCATGGAAACCTTCCAGTCCGAACCCACGGGGCACTAAAAATGCACACATACACATACTTCAGTTTTTTAAGTTTCCAAGATTAGCTTCACAAAATCATTATATGACAAGCGGCAGTGTGACGGACGCAGGTGTGTGTTCGTGCGGGTGTGTGTTTTGCCTCTTACTTTTCAAGCTGTCAGAAAGTAGAATATTGTATAGGATTGGTCTCTTGGCATTTTTATATTTGTGTATAAATGCAGATATGCTAAGTGTGTGTTACAGTTTGACTATGTGTGTGTGTGTATGTGTGGGCCCTAATTGCTGTGCTGAGTGAGTGTGACAGTCATACTCCCAGAGTGCTGTGGGGCATCTCTGGTTTCCGGGGCGACAGCTCTTGTGTGGCATTGTGCTACTCTCAGATATGACCTAATTTAGGAGGAGAGGAGAGAAGAGGAGATTCTTTTGTCTTTTTCATTAGAGATAAAGATTTGCATGCACAAAACACCCATTCAGTGTCCCATCCTATATTTTGTCCCGGGTGATTTGTGATCACAGTTGTTTCGGTGCACGAGAATGGTCCGATCAGACAGGATGCAGCGAGGAGATGACTGAATGAACTGGGGCAGTGTGTGTCACATGAATATATCAGCATCATCCAGATGTACAGAGACACTGGCCTTGAAAAACATCACCTGACTGAGATATCGGATGGTTTCCTGTGTGTATTAATAAATTATTTTTCTATTTTGCTCACAAACACTCACAGCATGTCATGTCAGGTTTAGTAATCATCTCTTTTGATGACACGAGTCCTGTAAGGAGGGGTATTTTTTTTATAGCTTAAACAGTAAAGCATGACGCTAGCAAAGCCAAGATGATGGGTTCGACTGTTGACACTCACAGCAACAAATATACATCTGTCATTAATTCAATTACCATATGCTTTGAGAAAGATTTTCACATTGTCGCCACTTTGAATAAATCACTGAATAAATAAGTAAAATGTCAACAACAGTAAGATAAAATAGGCTTAAAGAAACCATGAAATGGTTTGACAAGAGCAGTTTTCTTTCCAGTGTTTAAATATTTTTAAACAGTAAGTTGGGAACATACTGTTCTGTATGGTTCGTCTCTCTTTCTTTTCTGGCCACAAAACCCCTTCCCTACAATCAATAGAAGGTTATGAAAGGAAATCTCTAATAATCAATAAATAAATAAGCATGAGCAGCACACCAATGAATTTGAAGAAAACTTGCACTGAATTTGCTACTTGCTAGTGCTATTTTTATTATTTAAAAATTGTATTTGACAAATATGTAAATGTTTAGTAAAAGCATATACAGTAAGATGAGTACTCACTATTTTATGTTCATTTTCAGAGAAGGGATCTAATTGCATTTACTGAACTTACTAAAAGAATATACTGAAATCCATATACTAAAAAAAAAAAAAAATCAATTTTGTCAACCTGTAGAAAACACAAAACTCTCATTTTGATTTGATTGGTCACCACAATAGCCAGGTCTTATTTTTACCACAAAATCAAAAGCAAATAAGAAATTAGATTAGGCATATATTATATGCAACATTGTATCTATTTAGTTAGTTCAGCAGTTACTGTAGTTAATGACATTATTGTCATTGTCATGAGTTTGTTAGTTTCTTTGTGTTCTAGTTTGGTTTTGTTCCTGTTTTCCTGTTCTCAGTCATTTTTAGTTTCCTAGGTTACTGATTATGCCCTAGTTTGTTTCCATAGTTACTGATTAGTTTCACCTGCATTTCCTTTAGGCAGCTGCTAATAGTGATAGATGCTGTTTACACAAAGTGAAAATACCATATTTTCTTAGCAATAAATGCTATTTACACTAAGTGAAAATGGCAATATATTCTATTTACACCATGTAAAAAGTATCAGTTCTTTGCAATAAGAGTAAATAGTAATTTACATACTATCTATACTTTATATTAGCAGATACAATTTGCACCTCAGTATTTTGTACATTAACAGGATGCAATAATATCATAGAGTGTAATGATTATATTTATTAAAATTATTACACGGATGCTGCCCTATTGGGAGAATAAAAATCCTCCCTACACCTTCCCCTAACCAATAAATACTATTAAACACACCTTATGTAGTTTATTTCCACTTTTAGAACATTATTTTCATTTTTATTGAAAATAAATGCCTTTTTGGTGTGATATATGATGGGAAAATGGAGAAGAGTGAGCTCAGCAAAAGGCGGATTCGAACACGTGTCGATCGCTTTAAAAGCCAGGTCTGCAAGCCTTACTCGCTACTGTTGCGCCACTAAAAACATTGAATTCTGCATGTCTTTTTTAAAACTTTAGTGGCTCAACCAGATATTGGTGGGCGGAGCTTGTCATTTGCCAACAAGGGACGCTATTTGCACTTAGTATAAATAGACACTCCATTTCCAGCAGCTCCCTTTAGCCTTGTTCGAGATGCATCGGTGCTGCGCAGACCGATCGGCATAAGGAGTCTTATGCACTCCAATCGCTCTCGCGGTACTTTGATGTCATACACTGATCGGTCTGTGCAGCGACAATGCATCTCGAACAAGCCTCTTGTTTGCTCAAACTATTTAAGCGCTGTGTTTCTGTTACTCCTTGTTGGTTCTTGTTAATGTTTGTGGTCATTTTACTTCCTGAGATTATTCCAGTGCTTGTTCTGAGTAAATAAAATTTTATAAAGACTGTTATTGTTATCTGCTTCATCTTCATTGTGCGCTTCTACCACACTAAACGTGACGTTCATGACATATAACTACATTTATCCCCAAAATCTCTTACTGTAATGTAAAAAAAATTCATTTTTATTACTGTAATACAGTAATTAAAAACCTCCAGATTTTTGTTTTACATTACAGACTTTGGGATAAATATGATATTTGATTTTATTAACAAAACCAACACCATTTCCACATGCAATGTAACATTGCATGTGGAGTAATGATTAGAGAAAATCAAATATCCAGACCAATCACAGGCTCTCTTGCCGTTTTCATTTCTGGAACAACTATTTAGCATGCAGCGTGTGAAATCAGTTCTATTCTCTCTGCTCTGAATTGCATCAGACCTGCTAGTTGAAATCTCTTTGTGTAATATATTATGTCTGCCAATAGATCTTGGATAAGGGGCTCCCAAACAATCACCTTCCAATTACCTCCCCTCATTGATTAGAGCATTAGCCTGCCATGGCACACACATACACACACTCTGTGAATACATTAGCCCAAACTGAGTGAGATGTAAAGGTCAGACAAAATGAGAGAGAGCGAGTGACAGAGAGAGAGGGAGAGCGGGAGATGAGGTGGAGAATGATAAATGATGTGTGATTCCAGCCACAGCTTCTATAAAAAGCAGCGGAGCAGGACAGAGAGAGAAAAAAGGCGAAATCTTTCTCTTGTCTTCTGTTTCATGGAACGTTTCCTAATTCCTCTATGGGAATTATACACTGCTACATTTAAAGCGTGCCTTGCACATTAGCAGCTCAGTTATATAAACTGAAAAATGTATCTCTTGTGTGTTGATAAAAAGGGCCTGCCAGCATCTAAACATCTACATCAGAGAATGTGAGCATGTGTTACAGGTATGTGTATGAAAGAGAACTCATAAATGGTAATTTCCTCCACATTGACTCTGGGCATGGTCTATGGCCTTGCTAATTGGATCTTACAGTCTGGTCTACCCTGAGGCAGTGTGTGTGTGTGTGTGTGTGTGTGGCAGCTGGCAGGTGGTATAACAGGCAACCTCAGGGCAGGATATGGTGCTCTCTGCCTTACACGTTTCCACTGATTGCACACACACACACACACACACGCACACAGGGAGTGATTCTGAATGAACAAAAACTATATAATCAAATCTGTCCAGTTCAAAATTAAAACCATCCAGTAGAAGCCACCATTATTATAAATGTTTTATGAAGGCAAGGCATGGTGTTACACAGCATGACACATCCGTTCATAGTTTGTGATTATTATCATGCGTAGCCCATTTCCCAAAATCTTTCTTCTTGTGCGATGGGGTGCCAGGTTGTCATCCCCAGTCAAAGTTAAGGTCAGACGGATAGCAGGCTGCGTTCTCGACATTAGCCGGAACTGAAACGATAATGTTTCTTGTGATGACGCAGATGCCAATGGGGTTTTGTTCTGTGTGGGTTCTATTTTTCTCTGAAGCTCGGTTTGGAGGCAAAGAATTCATTTGTCCTGCCAAACAACATAAAAAAATGCAAACAGGGTGGCTAATATGTTGAGGGCTAATGTTTGAGGTGTTATGTAATGTAGACAATCTCAAACGAGTATACCTGATTAATTCCTTGTGCCGTTAAAAAAAACGCTGTACAAATATACGCTGGCATTGTTCTACATTGTGAACACCTGCTTTTGAAGCACAATGTGTTTTTCCTGTTTTTTATTGCACTTTTATGTGCTAATTATGCCCACAAATCAAAGTGTTGACAGTTTAGCTCTCCACAATGTGCTCAGATGAAACATAACACAGGCCACATTCACACTGAAAAGTTTTGGGAGTGACAACCACATTTAAATACTGAAATAAATCCCCTAAATTATCATTCCATGTGCATTTGGAATGTAGGATTCACTCCAAGAGTTGACAGCGTGATAACTCAATAGCGGCATCACTGCATTACCAACAAGCTGTTTAGTTTGGGTCTATACATAATATTCAGATTTAATGAAACAGCGACTATTCCCAGTCATTCCCAGTCACAGCCATTTTGAAGCATTCTATCAGACACATAATTGTGCTCAATTAAATCAATACTTTATTGTTTACTAATTACATGACTCTGTGGAATGCTTGATTCTGATTGGTCAATCGCACCATCCAGCGGTATGTTATTCCCCCGATAACCACCGCTGAAAACAGATAACTCAGCCTCATCTAGGTAACTTAAGTCTGCAGCGCTATACGCTTGCAAGGAACGTTTTTTTTCTTCGTAGAAGTTTTGCGTTTGGTGAGCTAATGAAAAATTAAAACTCAGTCAAATCAATATTTTGTGTACAGTTATTTAATTATGTCATCCAGTATCTTGTTTCATACAAACGCAGCTGCTGCGATTTTGCGACTATTGTTTTGTACACTGTTGGATTATTTAACAAACAGGTACAATTTTAAAACAGTTTAATCTCAGATCAATATCTCTTTTCCCCATAATTATTTATGTGGCGAAATGCCGTTTAATAAGTGGTGTGACTGTACCGTATATCTCTTAAATGTCCGTCTTGTTTGAACTTGCTGTGCTAGCAACTGCTCTCTCCGCGGAAGCTTTGCGTTTAAAGAGCTAATAAAATATTTCGACTCAGATCAATATTTTGTGTCTAGTTATTTACTTATGTGGCAAGTAGCCGTGTAATAAGCGGGATAATGTACATCCAGCCAGTTGTTATTTTAGAATAAACCCCTTAAGGCTGATGCAAGACCCATCCGCTTTGCCTCAGGGTCCTGATCACCCTGTCGGGGTTTATTCTGAGATAACAACTGGCTGGATGTACATTATCCCTTACTTAAAATAATTTCTCCATATTTATTTACATTTTAGTTTTAATAATTCTACCATTTCAGCATAAACTTATTTTATTTCACTTAGTTGCCAAGTCGCTCCGAGTCACTGATTCGATTCGTAAAGCTCCAAAGCAGTGTTTTGAAATCGGCCCATCACTATATTGTTGAAAAGTCGTTATTTTGTTTTTTTGGCGCACAAAAATATTCTAGTCGCTTTATAATATTAAGGTAGAACCACTGAACTCACATGAACTGTTTTAAATATGTTTTTAGTACCTTTATGGATCTTGAGAGAGGAAATGTCATTGCTTTGAATGCAGGCCTCACTGAGCCATCGGATTTCAACAGAAATATCTTAATTTGTGTTCCGAAGATGAATGAAGGCCTTACGGGTGTAGAACGACATGAGGGTGAGTAATAAATGACATTATTTTCATTTTTGGGTGAACTAAGTTAAAATTCATTTAAAATACTTATATTTTATTTTATTTCAACTGAATTTAAATTAGCAAGTTATATAGTCTCCTTTGAAAACTTTGGTGTTAATGTTTTTCTAGAAAAATATAACTTTAATCAAATTAAATTACCATTTTTAATTCCATAACTGGTTACATGCACATGTAAATGCATTTTTTTTTCTTTTTTAAATACATCACATGAAAACATACATTACAATAGGTTTATAATTATTTAACAGCAGATATTTGTGTTTTACCAAATGTTGTGGACACAAATAGTCCTCCTTCATGGAATGACTCATTTAGCTGCAGTGACCATACACTGACACACACACTATACAAAGACACACAATTAATACAACCCATGAGACAACAATAGAGTACAAAGCATGTGAATGTATCTCTGTACCTGAGGCCCATAATCTTGTAGGCATCAGGGAGATAGCAGCGAGTGTTCTCCATTTGAGCGGGGTCCGAGTCACAGATCTTGTCATCTGTGCGCCCGTAATTGGCGCTCTCGATCATAATGACATCGGTGCCCGGGCAGCGCAGTTCGATAGGATAACCCTCACACGACAGCTCTCGACGCACAACAGCCATCGGCACTGGAGCGCGACTTAAAACTGCAAAGAGAAAGAAATATTACATTGAACAAACTATGAAACAAATTTAAACACATTTTTCATTCACATACGCTCTCTCTCAAACATAAAATAATCCAGTTTTTGAGTGTGTTAGAGGGAGACGGCAACAATTCTTTCATTATACAATAGAAAGATCTCATATCCGCTTCCAAAAGTCACATCTATCTAGTTATCATGCCCTCAGTAATAACCTTTCTTTAATTTACACACTCACACACAAACACTTAAATCAAAAATTACATTCTTTACCGCCACCCTTTCCTGTTACCGTAGCAACACACTCTTTTCCCCGCATGACGTATAGCCATAGACAAACACCAACACAATAAACTGCATTCTAATGCGTACACAGACACAGATACAGACACACTCGCTCTTATGAAATTAATCTAAAGGATGTGAATGACACTTGACTGTGTGCATGAGTTAATTTCATAGTCTGCTGCTGCCTCCGATTAGCATATGTAGTGACAGCAGGGATAGCAAATCATCATCCAATCAGGATCCAGCATTAAGCCGTCACCATCGCAATCGTTTCCGTTGAGATTTAACAACACACAAACACACACACTCATAGTAACCATTCTGTTTCTAAGAGAAAGCACAGGCCAGAAGAAACGACTGTGCATAAGTGTGTGGGCAGGGCTGATGTATAGAACTGAAACGGCTTATGGTATAATGTAGGAGGTTATTGGTTTAAATAGGATTGAGTGCAGGCAGGAAGGCTGCTGTCGAGCTGGACTTGTGCTTCATCGCCCTTGAGACTGGTGGAAGGTGAGTGCCAGAGAAAAGAGGCAATCGATGACAGTGAGAAAAAAGGAGGGCAGCTGAATGAACGTGTGTGTTACAGAGATACAGAGAACGTCGATGTGGGAGCCGAACGTTGCCCTGATGTTTTTAAAACGTTCCCCCAATGGCCAATTCCCCAGTGTCCTCTGAGCTCAAAACGTTACGCCAAAGGTCCCCTTGAGGGACCGACTCGCACACACGGGGTCGCGCTCGCATGTGGTGCGCACACATTGAGCGTCTAGACGTCTGCATCTCTGATTATTGATCTGTCAGATCCTCTTACATCTGCATTCCATCTCACGCACTTTTAACAGGTTCACACACAATTTTTATAGTTATGGATCGGCCCATAAAATGGCTCGTTCACGGGAAAATAATCCAGCTATATTTCATATTTCACCACGGTGTTTGAAGAAATTCAGCCATCTATTAAAAGGCTTTGGAGTTGTTTTTGTTTGTGCGTTTCAAATTTCTCTCCTCCATATGTGCTTGAGCGTGTTTTCGCGTATGTGTGAATGTTTTGATCATAGTGCAGCGGTTGTGAAATTCAGTGATTGCTCATGAATCATTTATTGCTGCGAGAAGAGATGTCTCAATTAATAGTTTCCAAAACTTTTAATAAGACGCACAAACTTTGTGGAATTTTCAGTGAAGATTTGAGAGCAGCGCGCTTCGCTCTCATTTGGCTCGTCTTCATCTGACAGTCTTGCACTTCAAGGTTGGGGGGCCAACTAATCAAATAAAAGCAGTAAGACATCTCATTTATCCATCCCGCGAAAACAACACAACAAGGAAATAATTGGCTTTTGTGTGTGTATGTGTGTGTGCGCGTCCTACCGAGCGTGACGGGTGTGAAGAGAGCGAAGAGGAAAAGTAGGCGTGTGGACCACATGACCACCGATGACCCTGATGACCTCTGCAGTGACTCGCTGAAGTTGCGTCTCACACACCTTAGAGCCATGGAGTTCCTCTCTGACGCGCACACCTAAAGTAGGAAGGACGCACAGAGAGAAAGTAAAGAGAATGTTAATGTTACAGCTAAAGGTCACTTTTGTTGTACACAGTGTTACAATTCAAATAACAAGAATTCAAAATAGACCCAGTTTAGTTTCTTAATAAACGTTGTTGGCGTTCCTGAGCATCGTTCCACATTACTCTAAAAAATGTTTGTTTTTATAATCTTTTATCAAACAGTAATAACTTTCTTCTTTCCAAACCAACTGAGAACATTCAGCACAGGATGTGTTCTTGTGCTCAGAGACAGCTAGACGGAGTGCAACAGAAGAAAACAGAACGCAAAGATCTCGAGCAACGTCAAGGATGACCTACTTTTAATTTCACATGTGGGCTCTCATGGCCTGAAAGACGTCCATCTGCATGAAAAATACTAGAGACAAACGTGAGAATACGTCTTGTGTGAACCTAATTCTACCTCACACAGATTGCGGACTGTTGGCCAGTGACAGGTTTATGTAATGTATTTTGTGCGACTAATGTTAAATGAGCCGTGAATGCTATCATGTTGTCTTTAACCATGAGAAGTTAAACATATTCTGAAATTAAATTGATAGTTCATGCAAAAATGAAAATTCTGTCATCATTTACTCACCCTCAAGTTGTTCCAAACCTGTATACATTTCTTTGTTCTGCTGTACACAAAGGAAGCTATTTGGAGGAATGTTTGTAACCAAGCAGATCTCCCCCCATTGACTACCATCGTATTTTTTTTCCCCCTGCTATGGTAGTCAAAGTGGGACGAGATCTGTTTGGTTACAAACATTGTTCCAAATACAATCCTTTGTGTACAGCAGAATAAATGTATACAGGTTTGAAACAACTTGAGGGTGAGTAAATGATGACAGAATTTTCATTTTTGCGTGAACTATCCCTTTAAGGAATATTTTATATGGTTAGTTTAGCATAATATTTTCATTAATAACAAATAAGTCTTACAGCTCAAAAAGCAGAGAAACTGATACAGCTGAACCCAGATAAAATTATCCATCATATCTCTTGACAGTCTTGCTGGTCTCTGAATCATGTCTGTGTAATGAAGTCGATGACATTGAAAAACAAATCCATTATATTTAATAGAGATTATTGACTGTAGTGTGTGTTTCACAACACAACCAGTTAATCACCCGTCAAAAAAAAAAAGAATGAGTGTGTGGGTGTTTCTATAACTTCAGGCACTTTTATGCACCTAGAGTATATTTTTATTAAAACAAATTTAAACCTTTTGTTTTTGTTATATGAAGGTCACATTAAACATTTATTTTAAAATTTCATAATTTATTTCAGCTACTTTTCAAATGTACCAGTTTTATCCTAGACTTTCAAACTTCAACCATAAAATCTAACAAAATATAAATTATTACGTCTAAAATAATGATGATCTAAACAGAGAGTGAAATAAGGATTAAACATTTCAATATTTATTGTGTGAAAAATAAGTTAATATCACTTATTTATAGTAATATTGTTATGTATATTATTATAAAATTATTCATTTTTATTATACATCATTTCCAATCAAGCAGGTAATTCGCCAAAATTTGCAGAAAGTGAATATATTATTATGTGTATTTAGGATAAACAAATGCTAGCTTTGAAATTAGCCTTAGCAAGACAAAATAACTATTTTATTTATAAAAAATGTTAAAAATGTAATTTACACCACAGAGTGCTATTACACACAAACACAATGAATAATTTCCGATGTGTTGGAAATTACATTGTTGTGAAAATATATATCTTCTGTATATGCTGTGGGGCATATTAAAAAGTGACATTGTGAAAAGATATTTTAAAGCAGTTTATTTTTTAAACGTCCACATACACAAAAGTGCCCATAGTTGTGTATTGTGTAATGTGTAACAGTAAAAACAGAGGCATGACAGCATAGGATGAAAATCCTGTGACAATACTCTTGAGAAGACACATGTGGAGCTCGGCTAATGCCTCCTACAACAGCTTAATGCATCTGTCCTCTTCCCCTCTCCTACACACACACACACACACAGATAGTTATATATGGCCTGCCTGCACTGAACATCTTTACCTTATTAAAAATAAAGCACTATACAGCCACTGTCTCATTAAACTTACATAAACACTCAACAATGCCACTCAGTCATTAGAAACACGCAGTCGCACACTCTGTCTTCCTCCTTATGCACATAAACACACACATAGCTTAAACACTCTCTCTTTCTTTGTCTGAGTGATTGATGGCTGCTTAACTAAAGTGAACAGGAGGGTTTTGAGCAGATGTCCCACATTATAAACAGGAACATATGGACATATGGACATATGCCCACGGTACCAGTGTGTGCATATGATCAAATGACCATGTAATCATGCTACCAGTAAATTCCTGGTCAAATGAGTGTGTGAGTTAGATCATGACTATGCTGCAAGGAAACTTGTGTATGGTAAACAGTCAATCTGCCAGTCAATCATGTGTATATTTGAGTGTGCATATCTGACAACTACTTCCACAAAAAAAAAATACATACAATTCCTAATCTACTTTACTTGAGTTAAATAATTATGCTTGCTTAGATTTTCTAAGGCAATCAATTTGCATGCTTTTTTTTTTTTTAAAGGGCTAGTTCGCCCAGTAATGGTTATTCACCCTCATGTCGTTCTAAACCTGTACTGACTTCTGTGGAACACAAAAGATGATATTTTGGAAAAAAGTATTTTTTGTCCATACCATGAAAATGACCCTGTTGACTTTCATTGTACGGTTAAAAGCATTTGAAATGCTATTAAAAATATCACTTCTGTGTTCCACATAGGAAAACAGAGGGTATATGATGAGAATTTGCATTTTTGAGTGAACTATTCTTTTTAAGTAATTAATTTTGATTTTACAGTGCAGAATATGCTCATGCTTCTACTCGGTTCCTTAATTATTTCATTGTTTAGCATGATCCATTTGACCATATGCTTATCTTAATCACTTAATGAACCAATTAGCTATTTCCGCATAACCAATGTGTGGCCACTCTAGTATGTTTAATACTAATTAACCAGTGGGCATCTGATGGTGACTGTCAGGGGTGCCGTTATTCACTCATTAGCTTTTCAGTTCCTTAAAGAACTCATGATGTGTGTGCAATCTGTAGTTGGCTGCAAGTCAGTTTACCAATCAATGTGCACAGCATTCATGCCAAGAGTATCAGATATAAATTATAAAACATAATCCAACGGTGTTATTTTTCAGAGATGACAAACATCAGCCACTCACTTCTAAAGTTTGAAACTTCAGAAGAATATACTGAGTGGCAGCCGGCAGGTGATAGACACAAAACTGTGCAAAACTACAGTACATATTTTCAAAATCAACTAGTCGATTGGTTGCCTGAATGACTAGATAACTACCAGAGCTGCACCATTAAAGGATTTGTCCATGTTGTTCATGTCTTTCATGTCTTTCTTTCTTCAGTCGAAAAGAAATTAAGGTTTTTGATGAAAACATTCCAGGATTATTCTCCTTATAGTGGACTTCAATGGCCTCCAGACAGTTGAAGGTCAAAATTACAGTTTCAGTGCAGCTTCAAAGGGCTTTAAACGATACCAGACGAGGATTAAGGGTCTTATCTAGCTAAACGATCGGTCATTTTCGAAAAAAATACAACTGTATATGCTTTATAAACACAAATTATCGCCTTGCACTTGCTTCCGCTTTCCGCATTCTTCAAAACGCTTGCGCCGTATGTCCTACGTCTTCCCTATTCTACTTACGGAAAAAAACTAAACTGCCGCAGCGTTCGTTCCGTCTGGTATTCCTCGTCTGGTATCGTTTAAAGCCCTTTGAAGCTGCACTGAAACTGTAATTTTGACCTTCAACCGTCTGGAGGCCATTGAAGTCCACTATAAGGAGAATAATCCTGGAATGTTTTCATCAAAAACCTTAATTTCTTTTCGACTGACGAAAGAAAGACATGAACATCTTGGATGACATGGGGGTGAGTAAATTATCAGGAAAATTTTATTTGAAAGTGAACTAATCCTTTAATTGTTAAAAGATCACAATCTCAATTCAATCACCCACCCGATCTCATTCCTAAATGACAACAATTTGCCTGTGTCTATTAAACCTTTGACAAAATCATACCAGCACATTCATATCTGTGTTTGCGCTGCCGCTGAGCCAGAAAGAGTAGTTGTCATGTACAGATATGAAACAGTTTCACAAACAGTCTTTTCAACCACACAGTATCATTATTTCTGTGTTTACAATATTCAAATGATCACAGAAGTACTGGGACAAAAGCTTATAGTTTGAATATAAACACTGATGTCTACGGAAGCTATCATAACAGAACAAATCCCCTTTTGAATTTAACGATTGTATCAATTACATTGTTACGCCACTAGGTGGCGACAAGTAACTGTAAAAAATGTATTTGTCATTGAATCATTTATTCAAGAGGTTTGTTCAAAAACAGATTCATCCAGTAATGAAACAAGTGAAGTATGAAGTGAATGAAGTGAAGTGAGTCATTGAATCATTCATTCAGTAGACTACAGATATTAACATTTTGTCAGAACCTCTGGTAAATTACATGTTATTTTGTTTAGTTGTCTGTTCAGAATTGGGGGAGAATCGTGATCTCTATTTGAAAAAAAAAAAGTGATTCTCAATTTATTCAGAATCATGCAGCTCTAATGACTAATCGATCTTAAGGAAACCCTGTAGGCCTATAATTTAGATTCACCAATACAACAAACTTTTTTGAGGGTGTTTACATAAGTATTAACAATGACTAACTGGATGGAATATGACAAAATACAGTGTTCTTCGATTTTCAGCGGTGCTTTAAATGAGATTAATTAAAAGATGAATTAAAAGACTGTCACACAGCAAACTATCACAGTTAAAGCACTAAGTATGCCCAAGATTTCAGTATCATAATGGTTATCGAACAATATTAGAGATTTTGGGTCCATATTTAGTTATATACACTATCGTTCAAAAGTTTGGGGTCAGTAGGATTTTTTTCTTTTATTTATACTTTTTTTTTATTCAGCAAGACTGCATTAAATTAATCAAAAGTGACAAAAAAGGTTTTTACCTTGTTACAAATTTTTTTATTTCAAATAACTGCTATGCTTTTAAACTTTCTATTACAGAATCTTGAAAAAAATTTATCACATTTTCGACAAAATTATTAAGCAGCACAACAGTTTTTGACATTTAAATTAACATTCATTTTTAATAATAATAATAATAAAATGGTTATTGAGTAGCAAATCAGCAAATTAGAATGATTTCATGATCAAGATGATGACAGCTATTTTTATATTTAAATGTCATCTAATGCTCATTAAAAGCTTTTTTTTTTAAACAATAAAAAATTGTAATATTGGCCATTTATCAATTATTGATTTAACTTTAAAATAATTATTGGCATTCCTATAAAGCTCAGCACACTGTTGCAAACAATTAAAGCACTACTGCTAAAAATATCAAAGCCAAAACAAGAAAACAAGAAAAAAAGTCTACATAAACTACCTGACTAGTAACCTATAACCTATAGGTTTTTTGATGATTAGACCATCATGACCCATCCCTAATATACACAGTCAGGTTTGACCAACTTTCCTTCATTTTACTCTAATACTTAAGAACAATAGTATCTATTCTACTTCATTACCTCACTATGACAGGGCTGGTCAAGTTCCTGAACACTGAATAGGTGGAGTTGGCGTGTAAAACCAGGCGGCAATGCGTTAATGTATACATATCTGTGACGTCAGGCATTTTTCCAGCTTTGTTACAATAAAAGGACTTTTCTACAGGGGCAGGAAGTTTAGAGTCATGAATGTTACAGTATATTTTAGTTTGAGAAACTAAAATATCATGTATATCATTTTCATATGAACAACCTCTTTGAAACCTAACAAACATGTTTTAAGCTTGGGCTGTCTCTCTTTAAAATGAACGCCACTTGGTGTGATGTGTTGTTGTCTAATGCAATGCCGATCAGACAGTTTCAAGTGTGGCTGAAGTGTCTGAATCCATATTTGATAGAGACTGACAAGTAAAGTCAGCCAATTTCCAAGTTCATTTCCTGCAGTCATGAACTTAACTTACTCTAAGAGTGCGGTAGACTGCGTTACTCTACGTGCTGATATCCAATCCCTCCCCCAACGCACACGCTTACTGTCACTCTCACTCTCCCGCTGATAATCTATAATGCCATATGGCAATTTTTGACTTGATTGTGCTGCGGGACGTGGTACATACTTGGTTGAGTTTGGCAATAAATTATGGCACAGAGATGCTTGCATGCCTCAGTCTCGTTCTGGCAATTTCTGTCTGGAATGGCATGACCTTACGAGCACCCATCAACCCCTGCAGCTCTGTGTGTCCAGTAATGAGAGCAGCAACCTCTCTCGCTTTCTTTCTTTCTCTCTAAATGAGAGTCTGCCTGAACCCTCAAATCAGGGAGTCTCACAGTAATGACACACAATTAGAAAGACACGACCATGTAACCCCCCACCATCTCGCTCTCCCCATTCCTCCCTGTGTCTCTTCCTATTTCAATCACTCTATCTCTCCCCATCTCTCCTATTTTTATGCCTCACATTCCTCCTAATGTGTTTTTGGTGGCATGGAGAGAGAGAAAAAAAAAAACACCAACTGACCTCTTTTTTGTTTCCCTCCTTACAATGAGGGAACAAATAACTTAAGTTTCCATTTTTGAGTTTCCAGCATGGTTGATAGACATTTGGTAAGTAAACACTCATTTCACCAGGAATGGCAAACCCACAAAACTTTCGTTCATCTTCGAACACAAATGAAAAAAAAAAAAAAGATAATATTCTCTCATCATTTTTGTCCATCCATTGAAAGTCCACACAACCAAAAAATGTTCAAGGTTCATAAAATCATCATAAATGTAATCCATACTGTGACGCTTTGAGCGCTGTTGAGCGGATTCGTAAACACCTCTGATTGGCCATTGTGTTCACCCGCTCAACATATATGTCTGTGATTGGCTACAATGATCAACGCACGTCAGTGTTTGAATTTGAAAGCGTCTATCAGCGGATAGATCTCCCATGTGTGTCTGTGTATGCGCTCGGTTAAGAGCGTCATTGATGTCTATTTACAACGCTTTTGACGCGTTGATCATTGTAGCCAATCACAGACATATCTGATGAGCGCGTCAACACAATGGCCAATCAGCGGTGTTTACGAATCCGCTCAACAGCGCTCAAAGCGTCACATTTTTAAAATTTCAGTACCGACTTGGTATAGTGGTCGGTCATTTTGAGAACACTACTGTATGAATTGAGCAGTTTAATCCTAAATCTTCAGAAGAGACAGATTTAATTTAGGCTCAACACATCAAATATGGCTTGACGCTTGTGAACAAACTTGATTGGTTCTTGTGAGTCTTCAGTTTTGTTTCGAAGATGAACGAAATTCTTCTATTCTTGCAACGACATGAGGCGAGTAAATTATGGTAAAATTTTCATTTTGGGGTGTACTAACCCTTTAAGACCCAACATAACAATTAATGCACCAGCATACAAAAATGATACATTTATGTAACTAGATTGAATCGGCTGACTTTTTTATTGGTATGCACAATATATCTGTGCCATATAATAACAATTTTAACATTAATTATTTAATGACTTCTAAAATGTTATCTTCAGCAAATATGGAAATGACTATCCACTTTCATTCTGTACATTATAATATTGTCTAAATGTACTTGCAGAATTTTAAACAATTGTTTTTAGTGTTTTATCTTTTATTTATTTTGACAAAATAGTATATGGGTCATTTATCATAATTTAACTAACATTAAAATAATTATTAACTTTCATCACAATTGACCAGAATTCTAATATCATTGCATGTCCACTTTTTTGTGTTGTTTTAGACTGAATCTATGTTTCTGTATGCCCTTCAGCAACTGCCCTTTATAATTTAAAGGAGCAACTTCTGAAGTTTAAAAGACTCTTTCAACTAAACACCTTGCTGTTTGGGGTGTGTGACTTTGAGAATTCTAAGGAGAATTTTGAAGGGGTTGTGCGGTTCACGCCAGCCACGAGTTCACAGAATTTGTAGTTCACGGGATAGTTCAAATTGGCCTGCATGGTCAAGATCATTCAGCTGGATAGTGTAGTTTTGGCCAGAGGCTCTCTGGTTTGGCATCCCGTTTCAAATAATATGTCAGCACAGGGGCACTGAATGGGCCAATCAGATTTCAGCTAGCCCCGCCCCAAACTCCGCCTATGCTCTCTCACTCTCACTAAAGAGCAGAAAAACTTTAAAGGGAGTTTTTGATTTATAATGATGGTGCGGATGACTTTTTGCTCTGATAGAGGGCATGTTTGTGAAACTCTTTCTGAGCCTCAAAGAGTCATAAATCTTTATTCATTTTCCCCATGTTTCAATAATTCAGAATTCAGCATGCTGAAATCACTATTAATCTCGAAGGCACACACACACACACGCATACACTGAGAGGTTGAGTTCCTCTAGCCTTTGCTCATAATAGATTCTGTGTCTGTCTCTGGCTCACTCTTCATACTGCCAATACGACTGAGTCTCTCTGATTTATCTTTTATTATGTCCCACAATCTACTTCTAAAGCACTGTGCTCTCTCTCACTCTGTCTCTTACACACACACACACACAAAAAGCTACATTCATGTACCCACAGATTCTTACAGTTTCTGATACACACATATGCACCAACATATAAAATAACAAACCGAATCACTGATAAAAGACTGTGCACTGATAAAAGTTTGTGCATAAAAATACAAGCATATATACAGTCCTGTATGACTATACGCATAATGCACAAACTATACAAACGCAAAATCCACATTCTACAATAGAGAAGGAATATAACAAACTTGTTTTATTTTTGTCTTTAAAAACTTTAATTAAACTACTGTAACATGACATGCAGTTTTATGCCAATTTAGTGAGATGAGACACTTTATTTACTTTGAATGTGAATGAAAATGAGGCTTTAGGGTGGAAGTCCATTCATTCCTGATTGCAAATGTGATTGTAAGTATGCATTTAATTGTACAATGTAATTTTTTAGAGCATTTTCTCATCTGCAATATAACTCTAAAAAATTCCCTGTTAGAATGACATTCGGTAGACATTTTTCTGACATTATGTATGGGTGTTTTTTTCCAATTATAAGTGCTTTTCTGTTGCAGAGATTCATTTTTATTAGAATTAAGAGTTTTACATTTTACTTTTTGTGAAGGTCACTTAAAAATGCCTTAATAATTTATTTATTTTTGCTTTTCAAATGCCATTTATGTCAAAATCAAATTGTTTGACCCTTGTTCCAGACCCAGACTTGCATTACAATATGAAAATAAAAAAGTAATTAAATTATTAAAAGTGCACTATGATCACCTAAACAAAGGGTAATATTCATAAACTTTCAATATTTATTGTGTGCAAACTACTTCATTTCTTAAATCAATTTCCATCACATCCAACACATTTATCAAGGTTTTCAAAAGGTAGTGTACCATAGGCTGTCAAGGAGACAAAAATGTCAGCATATGAAATATGGGGCATGGGATTTATGAAGAAAACAAACAATTATATCACTTCTGAAAAGAATATTGTTGTTGTGTGTCATTTCTCATCAATCTGTCATTTCATCAAATTATGCAAAAGCTATTTTTAATGTGCATTTCAGACACATAAAATGGTTATGAAATTAAACAATTTCCAACAGTGTCATTTTAAAAATGTCATTTGGTTATGAAATTAAACAATTTCCACCACAATGTCATTTTTAAAATGTCATTTAAAATATTTAAAATGTAATTTCCCCACTGAATGTTATTAAACACAATACATTTGACGAATGATGATTCATCACTCAGCCAACAAAATACAGAAAATGGAAAAAAAAGGGAAAAAAATCCTGGATGAAGCTATAGATGTGTCCCTTCTTTTCTATCAGACAACAAAACCTTCTACTTTATGTACTCAGTGTTTAAATGCTTTGTCCTGATTTGCTGTCTGCTGGGCACTTCAGTGGGGCACTGGCACTGTCCTGTCACTCTACATTCATCCAGAGTCAGCTACAAGCTAAACACTACTTCAGCCAATGGCTAACATGGCTAGAATTGAATGTCTCCAGTGTGCAGAGATGCAGGGGCTTATACAGTAGCATTGTGGATAAACTAAAGGAACAGCATAGCTTTAGGTTTTGAAAGGCTTCAGTCGGTTTTTTAAGGCTAATGTAGATTAAAGCTATGGTTTGTGGTCTAACTTTGCTAACATTGCCAAAGGTTAAGGTAGTATAGACTGCTTTTTGCCATAATAAAGCCTCATTCAGAAAGAGATCTGTGATAGCTCAGGTATATCAGACATTCAATGGGCCTAATTCAACATGAGCAAAGTGAATTTGGTCTAAATCATTCATGAATACACAAACAATTTACACATAAATGTGCTCTAATCGTGCTCTATGAATAGGCCCAATGTGTGTGTTGTCATCTGGAAGATGTCATTTTAAACCATTTTGTTATCTGCCACGTTCCCTGATGTTAAAACTACATTCAGCAGATGTTTATTCACAAATTCAGAATTTATCTACTGTATTTATCTACTGTTCACTCTTAAGATAATTATGATTTTTTAACACAAAAAAATTATGCTTAGAGTAGAACACAGTGCTTTTTCAATATATTAATTATTCAGTACTACTTGTCCATGTACATAATTGTACTGATTGACCTGAAATTATCTAAATGATATCAGGTCAGAACCCTGTACATTTTCTGCCAACATGTGATCTAGTTATCTAATTATGCAATACTAAAAGTGCTCAATACGCTCAGCCTGATTCAGCATAATGGAGCTGATAATTAAGGCCATTTCATTAATTATTCAAGATGAATATTCACCATTGTGGATTTGGGTGAAGTGGTGAAATATTTACGTGTTTCCCTCTCCAGTTCACTAATATTTTATGCTGGGCCTGAATTCACACTGAATGAGAGAGAGAGAGAAAAGCTGGGTATAAAATCTGAAAAATGCTGTATTCGCAGGCAGTATGCGATGGTAAGAAGGCAACAATTTATTTAACGCAGTGAGTACAGCCAATAATTAACCTTTAGGTCATGAATTCATGTCTAATCAATTAATGTTAGTGATGTCTTTAATACTGATTTAGCGATGGATGAGGACACTGTGCAGCTATTATGTATCTCTTCTATGAGTGCAGAAACACTGCACAGCATGGATGAGCAATTTCAGACCCATCATGAGTGTATAAAATAATAATAAATAAATTATGTATAAAATATTTCTAATCATTATGCACAAACATTAAACTTCTGGCATTATGTGACATTCACAATGTGAACAAGTGACCAATTTCAGATCCAGCAGAGTGTATACATCACTGCCCATGATATCCCACAATACTTTCACAAGATCGCACTAACATATAATCAGTATGGAATATGAGTATTTGGTGTGCTGTCTGAGGAGAGAGCTCCAAGCTCGGAGTTTGGCTCGAACCCAGAGTACTCCCCCATCCCTGGCTGGGATAGGAATAATGGAGAGTCAGGAGTTGGGGTGGAGGAGGGATGCTGGAAAACTAATTGGGTAGATTATCACCTCACGCTGATTGGGTAGATTATCTGAACGTGCTCGTCCCGAACTTTGTTAATGAAACGTGAATGAAACTTCGAGTGTGAGGTTTGGTGGTTGGTATAGAAATCTGTGAATAATAAAAATGGCGTTTGAAGGAGTGTAAGAAAGGAGTAAATAAAATGGATAAATTAGGGATGCACCGAAATTTCAGCTACCGAACATTTTCAGCCAAAATGGCTATTTTTAAGCCGAAATGGATTTGGAGGGCCAAAATCAGTGACTGAAATAGACATTTAATTAGTGCTGATGGCACACAATGTGGATAACAGTACTGCCACTTACTATACGCAGAGTACGCAGTTTGTGTAAGGCACCAATCCCTTGCATTGCTTTCAGGTATGTTCACAAACAAGTGAAACTTTATATTTTTGGCTAAGTTGATTCCTGAGATTAATTTGACCACCACCAATGCATCTGCCTGAATTTAATGACAATTTACAACAATTTTATTGAATTTAATGTTGTTTGGCCAATATTAAACAAGGATTTGATCATGCTGTAAAGTGTAACAACAATCACCAGGCCATTGGTGACCTCTGAAGACACTTGTTATAATACGTAATGTATATATGAATTGATTTTTTATATTATGTATATTACATTATGTATTTTAACAGTGTTGTCCAATAAAACCATAAAATTACTTGCTTTTAATACATTCTTTGAACCAATTATTATTGCCTCATTGTTATTATATATGTTTTTAAGTCATTTTAAAGGCTGTTATTAAAAATTTTATCCAATTACTCGATTAATCGTCAAAATAATTCACTGACTTCTCGATTAGCAAAATAAGCCCTGGTGGATAAGGTACAACAGCTAAACATGATCCCTACTATAAATGTCAATTTATTTCAATTTACATTTCTACTTCTATCTAGAAATGAGCATCATTACTAAACATTTGTTTGGTTATCACTAAAGCTTACTTAAATTTATTGTAGATCATTAGACATGAAGTCTGGATGACTTTTAAGTCGGTCTGCAACCCTAAGAGGTGCCTTCATACACCTTCATTGCCTGTGAAATCACTGACAGACAGGCCTGCGAGGCAGCAAGGTAGCTACTTCAAGCCCAAAATATACTTCAGTTTTGATGCATAGCGTATGTGTACAGCCAAACACATAGCCTTTCAAAGTATACAGTGTCATGTATTCACTGAGAGTGAAGAAAGACTCTAAAGTAAATGTTGTGCAGGAAAGCCTTATATGGAGATGGTTTGGGTGTGTTTATGCAAATGACTAACCTCGGGCACATGATCGCTCATTTAGAATACTCCAAATTCATTAACCTTAAAACAAGGTTAAGAACAAACTCGTGTGTGTGTATGCATGTGTTGTGAATTAGGCAGAATTTTTCTCCTGTGCGTATAAATACGAATAATCCATGCAATCATTAGTGACCCAATGTCTTTGTACTCTTTAAATTAGAGCTGCGGGTATCTCTTAAAAGGTTATTACTCCTCCTAACTTTATAATAGCAGTGAATGGGGGGCCCGATTTTAAAACAAAAAAAGGGGATGGGTTTAAAAAAAAAAAATCCATATTTAAAACTTTATTAACTATAAAAACTAGCTTATGGCAGACGGCTGTACGCATCAATTTGCGGCAGAAGCGCAACCCTGCCCCAACGCATGATGCAATGATGAACGCGGAAGCGCAGAGGATAAACCAGCTTTCCTGTAGCTCAGTGGTTAGAGCATGGCACTAGCAATGCCAAAGTCATGGGTTCGATCCCAGGGATTGCACATACTCAGATACAAATGTATAGTATAATGCAATGTAAGTTGCTTTGGATAAAAGCGTCTGCCAAATGCGTAAATGTAAATGTAAACCAAAAACAAACACCGGTCATGAATTATAAGTCTAAAACGAGAAATTTTAAAGAGAAATGTCGAACGATTTCGATAAAAGAGAAGAGAAGCTTGAGTTTGTTGCACAGACCTATTTGTTTAAATCATGAGAGGCGTCCTACATCCTACGTCATACATCACATCAGGTGTTACTCTTGTGGTGCAAGTCAAGGTAGTCTGCCGTAAGCTAGTTATTTTAGATTATAAAGTTTAAATATGAATATTTTTCTTACAAAAACACATGGCTTCGCTCCAGAAGGCCTTTATTAACCCCTCTTGTAACAGCAGAAATAGAGCTGTTTCCCCGGTAACCCCGTAAACAAAGCAGAGCTGCGCTTATAAATACTACCGGGGACGATGAAAAGAAAATGCCATCAAAACTTTTCTCAAGGCAGTCAGTTCCCTTCAGAGATACATTCATAGAATTCATTCATACTTTAATTCATATAATTTCCCTCAGAACTCGGTTGTAAAACTTCTCACTTCTTTCCGACATTTTTTTTTCCAAACGAAACCTACACTGCATGCTGTATCTGAGTAAGTGCTTACTTTGCTTAATACTAGACAGTATTTACACTGTAAACCCTAATGCTCAAAATACTTTGGTTTGGTTACAAAATAATTGGTTTGAGTAGGAAAAACTTAAATTGAAAAAATTAGTTCAGTTAGATTAACTGTTATGAGTATTTAGAACTTTCTTTTTCTTTTGAGTTCACAGCACTGACATATTTCAAGTAAACAGAACTGTTTCATTGTTTTGAGTTGTATGAACACATTTCTTTTAATTTAGATGAACTTAAGTTTAACTGAAACTGGGCTGGGATTTCTATTTCCCATCATGCTTTGCCCATGGCACTCGAAAGGGAGAGTAAATGTTAAAATTAGTGTTATATAATGTTTTTTGTGAAAGATTAATGGTGAGGGAGATTTAGTAGTGATTAGTGTTTTGTTATGCTAATTTAGAAGAGTTTCTCTTATTGTGGGTTTTTGGAGAGTTACCATCATGGTGGCAAGTGACGCACGGGGCTTGGTTTGAGAGCAGGTAAGTTACATGTTTTAAGTTGCTGTACTCATTCAGAAATGTCTATACTATACTATTCTTATTAGGGTTTACAGTGAAGTAAATAACTCATTTAATTTGCAAGAACTCAAAATAAAAAAGTTAATTAACTAAATATTTTATGTTAATTGATATTAAAATGTATGAGTTAGCTAACTCAGTACTTCAAGTTAGGAGCAATTAACACATGAGTACGACAGACTCAAAACTTGGTAGTTCTGCTTACTTAAAATTGGGAACATCAACATCATTACTCAAAAAATTTTATGTAACTGATTACCTCAAATTTCTTGAGTTAGCCCAACTTATTCGGGTTTACAGTGTACCGTGAGTTTTTTTTATTTTTTTTAATTTAATGATAATAATGATAATTTAATTAAAATATTAAACTGCATCATGGTTTATTGTCAAACTGGTAACCGTTTCCTCACTAACCCTCAAACTACAGTGAGCTTGGCACCCCTCGTAAATCTTTAGCGACCCCTAGTCAGGTTGGGAAACACTGAGTTAATGCATGGGGTAATTTTCATTTTTCGGTGAACTATCCTTTTAACCCACTAACACAAGCGCTCGTCAACATGGGCATCAGTTGTTGTTACCATCTCCAGTAGTTTGTTGTTTGTTCCATCTTTTCTGCTTCTTTTCTGACTATAAAACAAGTCCAAAGTGTGGACAAACTAATTAGTGCACCAAAAAAAAAAAAAAAAATCAAGCAATATGCGGAAATTTATGTCACACATACTGTATACACCGTACACATACCCTAGCTTACACATAAAGAGCGAAAGTATACTTTGGGCTTAAAGTCGTAATGAAACGGAAGTAAAGGCAGGTCTTTTCTTCCATTTTGTGACATACATGCGAGTGTAACAGAGAATCGAAAAAGAACAAATGTTGGGCAGAGATTCTATCCATTGTTTGTAGATTGGATTTTGAGATATGGGCTTCACACACTCAACAATGTAGGCAGATGAATGAAATCATGCAGGGACACGGTTTAAAAGGACTAAAATATCATCAATAGCATGCATTTTAAAAATAGATGAATTTATAAATATACTGTATGTATGTTTTTTTATTATTTTTTTATTCTCAGTTTTCGGACCCAGCCAAAGACAATACAAGTAAAACATGCCGTAAAAAGAGGCAGTAGAGAGGTTGAGAGAGAAAGAAAAATAAGAAAAACATCCTTTCAGGAGTGTAAATATAACACTGCTTTGCTCTTCCTGCAAGTGGGACTGTACAGTGTCAAAAGCTGGGCAGCATCTGTGCGCCACTCACCCTCACACATATGCGGCTCAAAGACCGTTAGAGCAAAAGCAGCATCCGTGTGATGAAATATTCAATGCTGCCGCTGTTTGAGTGTGCAGACAGAGCCCAATGCTGCGCTAAATTATGCATCCCCCCCATACACACACACACACACAATCACCAGCCTAGCACTTAACAAAGACATACTTTAAATATGAGTCTAAATCTGCAAGAAAATCTGCAATGTATAGCAGGGTGTGGTTGAACATATGGAACACAGCAGAGTATAAAAATAGCATATGGTGCTTACAAAAGGCATTATGGAGCTAGAGCTACAGCTTTTGTTATCGAATGTGCTCTATATGTTTTACATTCTCTGTTCGTCTCTAATCAGGTTGTTTTTCTGTTGGTGAGCAGTTATTGTTAATAGTGTGTCGCTCCCTCCTGGAATTAAACAAGTCCAAATGCAGCTCTACCCAAGAGCCCTGTTACTAACAGCAAATACTCTCATAGTCCCTCAGCAGGGTGTGTGTGTGTGTGTACGTTTGTTTGTTTAAGTGTGAACTTGACTTTATGTACTCCGTGTCAGAATGGATGTTTGTCTTGGAGAGCACAAGTCCTATTCTGCAGGGCTTCGCTTATCAAGAGTTGGAAAAAAGATGGAGAAAAGGAAGAGAATTACCCAAGTATGATGCGCACAAGTGGACATTTAAAACGATTATACAATTAAACACGGTGAAGCAGTCATGAGAAAACACATTTGTGCTCTCACACACACTCTAAAGTCTGTCTCCACTTTTTGTGTCTCAAAGGAATGGCATTCGCTCGGCTTCATTGTTTTGGCGGTGTATGTGTGTGTGTATTGTTTTGGGCACAAAGGCTTCTGCACCCCTGGCAGAGACGACTAATGGAACACAATAGGACTACTTTAGCATTTAGCTCAGTGGCCTGTGAAGACAGAGGTCCTGACAGCCGTGTGAGTGTGTACGTGTGTGTACAGAGAAGTTGGAAACACCTGCCACTCTTTTAATAGTGAAAGATGCATCCTGTCATTTTCTCACTCTAAAACACACATTTACTCAGTTTCTACTGGTTTGACAGCATAGCAAACAGCAAGTTATATAATTCAAATGTCAAATGATACACGCATTAGTACCATGTACCATACACTGTAAAAATGGTTACATGCAGCTATTAACTCATTCCTAGCTGATCAAACTATCATTAGGTGTAAACTAAATTTAGTCAACATTATTCAGACATATTTTGGACCTGAATAAAACCAGTTCATTAAAAGCACTTTTTAGGTCACATAGCAAAAAAAAAAATGTTTGCATTACACAATTATCCCATCAATCAAATATTTTTTAACCTGTTTCAATTTAAATCTTTTAACACCTAGGAATTAAATAAAATTACATTTCTGGCAAATCAAATATTTGTATTTTGTTTCCATTCAAATCTTTTAATATCTGGGAAGTTTGTATTGTTTTGCTGTTAGAAAACTCTCTCCTATGCAAGTTTAATGTGCAGCGACAACTAGAAGTAAATCGCTCGTAGGTTGGTTTTACCCAAAGAGTGTAAACACTGCGGCTCTGAGACATTTTCAAAACACTGCTTTGTTTGAGCGGTCCAACATATCAATTATTGGTACAACCAACGGCTTGATTTTAGGGCAGGACAACTTATTTATGAGCAAAAACCATTCATCCATGCATTTTTTTTTAACTCATAATTTATGATTAAAAGTGTCATGGATCTGACTTGTTTGTTCAGCACATCCCACGGATGCTCGATTGAATTGAGATCTGGGGAATTTGGAGGCCAAGTCAACACCTCAAACTCGTTGTTGTGCTCCTCAAACCATTCCTGAACCATTTTTGCTTTGTGCCAGGGCGCATTATCCTGCTGAAAGAGACTACAGCCCTCAGGGAATAAACAATAAAAGGTTTCCATGACAGGGTGTACATGGTCTGCAACAACGCTTAGGTAGGTGGTACGTGTCAAAGTAGCATCCACAAGGATGGCAGGACCCATGGTTTCCCAGCAGAACATTGCCCAAAGCATCACACTGCCTCCGCCAGCCTGCCTTCTTCCCATAGTGCATCCTGGTGCCATGTGTTCCCCAGGTAAGCGACGCACACGCACCCGGCCATCAACGTGATCTAAAAGAAAACACGATTCATCAGACCATGCCACCTTCTTCCATTGCTCCGTGGTCTGATGCTCACATGCCCACTGTTGGAGCTTTCGGCGGTGGACAGGGGTCAGCATGGGTACTGTGGCGAGCAGGGCGGGCGAGAGCCGTGAGGGAACGGCGCGAGGCCGGTGACGCGAGTGTTAATGATCGTCACCTGTGAGGCGCACCGGCCTCGAGTCCCTCACGGAGGAGCTCCGGAGGCATAAAAGGAGGAGCGACGACAGTGAACGGACGAGAGAGGACCAGGCCTGGACTTTATTTTATGTTTTATTATGTTTGTGTGGCCGGCAGACGTCCGCAAGGGTCTGCCGGCATTACTTTCGTTTTGTTCTGTTTATTTTGAATTAAAGTTTGTTTGAAGGTTCGCCGGTTCCCGCCTCCTTCTTCCCGTACTTACGAACTGTGTTACAGGTACCCTGACTGGTCTGCGGCTACGCAGCCCCATACGCAACAAACTGCGATGCACTGTGTATTCTGAATTTTTTTTATCAGAACCAGTATTAACTTCTTGAGCAATTTGAGCTACAGTAGCTCGTCTGTTGGATCGGAACACACGGGCCAGCCTTCGCTCCCCACGTGCATCAATGAGCCTTGGCCGGCCATGACCCTGTCACCGGTTCACCACTGTTCCTTCCTTGGACCACTTTTGATAGATACTGACCACTGCAGAACACCCCACAAGAGCTGTAGTTTTGAAGATGCTCTGACCGAGTCATCTAGCCATCACAATTTGGCCCTCGTCAAACTCGCTCAAATCTTGACGCTTGCCCATTTTTCCTTCTTCTAACACATCAACTCTGAGGACAAAATGTTCACTTGCTGCCTAATATATCCCACCCACTAACAGGTGCCATGATGAAGAGATAATCAGTGTTATTCACCCGTCAGTGGTCATAATGTTATGCCTGATCAGTGTATTATAATACATTATATAATTTAATTATGTAAATTTTAATCTATGCTTGATGACGTTGTAGAGTGTTCAGAACGAACACATTTGTCAAGTCAAGTGAACTTCAACTGATATCCCATTCTCAGGGAATAGGGAGAAGAGAACACTGCGTAGGGACCCTGTAAATCAAAACACAGCTCATTTCTTTGTTAAAAATAGTCAGACTTTCAAAAAAGTCTACAGCATTCTGCTCCATTTTGCACTCTGTTCAACTGTTTTTAAACGCAGGATTGCATCTTATATAAATGCCCACATAAGATCTGGGTCAGGTGAAACTGAAACCAGCCTAATTATACAGGGCTTCCTTAAGACTCCTAGTCATTCAGGCAACAGACTAGTCGATTGTGAAAATATGTAGTTTTAGCAGAGCACTAATTGCAGAGCCATTCTCCCTTGAGCGGTCCAGTGTGAATTGTCTCGCTCAAGGGCACTGCGCTAATAGAGCAGGTCTGCGATCTCTCTAACTTTTCTTCCCTGTGTCACTAATTCCCAGGATTGAACCTGCAATCTTTTGTTACCAGCTCTGATCTTTAACTATTATCCCTCCACCACCCCACAGGGAGGAAACGTGGAAACATGAAAGCCTGCGGGTCAAGTCATTGTAAAACACTGCGCTGAACGTGGGCGGATGCTGATTCAAGGTTTTTTTAGAACACTTCACATAACCGCACAACTACCTTCCCGGTCACTTAGGAAGACATCCATTTGTAGTTCGTTCAATAGTCTTTAGAGCCAACTCGGTTATTATATACACACACAAAGACATCTGAAGAGCAATTCGGCTTTATAACAATCCACAGAGTTTTTATTTAATGGCGTCTTTCAGTGTGTAATGGCTTTAAAATGCGGGCGCATGTGTTCAGAAGACAGTGATGAATAAGGCTCCACTTCTTGAATGCCATTCTAACAAAAAATATTGTTGTCTTTCTGCTCATAGCGTTATCATTTGTTATACATTTTTCTTTCTCTGTCACTCATTCTGTCTATTATTTATATAATTTTTTCCTTAAAGCTCAAGCTGGCAGCAGGAGAAAACGAGTATGTGTGGTTGGTCTTATATGCACGCATGTTGACAGCACCATCCGTGACAGGAAGCACAGGGAAAGGGGGCGGGAGAGATCATCATTATCATGCTCCACCATTATAAGGTGAATTGCATCGCTGCCGCCCAAACATCCCTTACACCCAGTTTATGATATTCAAGCCCTCATTCTGTCAAAATAACATAGAATATGTCCTATTCCCATCCGTTTATCCTCTCGTCGCTCTCTCTCACGATGGGTGGTCATATTTCTCGTTCTGTTTCTAACTCTCTCTCTATTTCCTGCTGTAATTGGCTGTATTACGGGACTAGAGGCAATGAGCATCATGGACATGGCTCAATGCGCATAGAAAGAGAGGGAGAGAAAGAGAGAGAGAGAGAGAGAGAGAGAGCAAAATGCTACAGCAGCTTCAGGCAATAACAAGAAGAGATTGCGGAGGAGAAAGACTGTGCTTTGTCCGAGAAGAGAGGAGAGGAGAGAAAAGGAGAGGAGGAATGACAGCCATGAGAGAGAGACATAATATAGAGATGAAAACAGTACAGCAGTACAGGATCATAACGGGAGAAAATTATTGCGTCTCTTTTTGGATCCAAAATGGACACCATTGGAAAAAAGCACTTCATCTGAGAATCTGCAATTTGGAAACTGTTCTTCAGGAGCTTTGCAATAATCCCAACAGAATGATCTCTCCATATCAACCTGAGTTACTTGCCACAGAGAGACTAAACCTGAGCCAGACTTAAATAAATCAGGCTGAACTGTGTCAGCCACAGGATATAAGTTAATGTTACTTGTCATGTGTCCGTGTGTGCTGATGATATACGCTACAGCGGTGCATCCAGTTCCCTCATGCGTAAAATTAAAGAGTCATATCCTGGAAACAGCATAAACGTGAAACACATTCATACACGCACACACGCACACATCCCTGACATGGCAGAACTAATGGGGGTGTTGGTCCATTGGTAACCAGTCAGCTGTGTGTAACAGCGACGATAAGGCCAAGACACCTTGATTTCACTGCTTCATTATGTCACACATAATATCTGACCTTCAATGCACTACACATAGACCAAGTGTGCTGTTCACGTACTGAGAAGTGAAGCCCCCTGGTGGATGGCTGCAGTGTAGGTTATAAACGCTGCCCTCTCCTAGAATCAAGCCAAACTATAAAAAAAATCCAAGTACACTTCAAATATTTTTTTCAAAAGATGGTTTCTGTCATTTTTGGTAGTTCTCATCACGCAGACATATGTTCAAGCGTTCGTTTTTTTCCAATAAGTTTGGATTTCGTTTTTTGATGCTATAAAAACAGTGTGTAATGTCATGATTGACAGCTGTATTTGCAGGAGCGGAAGTGTGGGCGGGACCTTGATGCCACGGCTCCGCCTCAAGATCACTATTGAGCAGACTCAGGCTCTGAATGACGTAATCGGCAACGACCGTTTCTAGGATATTTTGGCTTCATTTTTCTACAGTGGAAGGAAGCGGAAACACGTTGTCCATCTTTTTTTACAGTCTATGAAATAGACGCACACAAACAGATTTTACACCACAGACGGCCAATTAGGATAACACGTGACGATATACTTGGAGCTGTTCACATCCTCGGATTTGGAGTTATAAGTTTCTCTTGCGCTATTAACTCCAAAATAAATATGCAATGGTCGCGTGGTACATCAGGTCACATGGTACAAGTCGAAGCTCTCAAAAAATTAAGAGTCTAGCCTCGTACACACCGGGACGAATATTGCGCGCTTATCGACAGAGTTTTCCAAGACGTTTTTTGTGTTCATACCCAAGCGATTTTCACTGGCGATGCAGCTAGTTTTTAACGCGGCACGTCAAACCAAAAAAAAAAAAAAACGAGGCGTTTTTCAAAAAATGACGCTTTTACGCCTGACGTTTTTCGTGTCGGTGTGCACACTTACATTGGCGCCCTTTGTTTAGTCACAAGGCGTTAAAGGAACACTCCACTTTTTTTGAAAATAGGCTCATTTTCCAACTCTCCTAGAGTTAAACAGTTGAGTTTTACCGTTTTCAAATCCATTCAGCCAATCTCTGGGTCTGGCGGTACTATTTTTAGCATAGCTTAGCATAGTTCATTGAATCTGAGAACGTTAGCATCTCGCTCAAAAATGACCAAAGAGTTTCGATATTTTTCCTACTTAAAACTTGACTCTTCCGTAGTTACATAGTGTACTAAGGCCGACGGAAAATGAAAGTTGCTTGCAAAGTTCCTTGATTATTACGCCGGAATGAGAGTATAGTTCCTAGCCATATCGGCCAAGAAAATCGCAACTTTTCATTTTCCGTCAGTCTTAGTACATGATGTAACTACAGAAGAGTCAAGTTTTAAATAGGAAAAATATCAAAACTCTTTGGTTATTTTTGAGCGAGATGCTAACGGTCTAATCAGATTCAATGAACTATGCTAAGCTATGCTAAAAGTGGTACCACCAGACCCGGAGATCGGCTGAATGGATTCAAAAACGGTAAAACTCAACTGTTAGACTCATTTTCCAACTCCCCTAGAGTTCATTTTTTTTAAAAATGGAGTGTTCCTTTAAACGGCGGCGATAATCGCGCGTGATATTCATCCCGGTGTATACAGGCAAGTTGTAATTACGATTCTACGATCTAATTCTACGATCACGTGAATGCTTTTTACAAGTCAGAATAGTTATGGTAATTACGACATGGCGTAAATGCACCTTTTGTCCTATATATAAATTTATTCAAAAAATACATGACAATGCAGTTCTTATTTACAGTGTTTTTAATTTCTAGATTAAAATTCATTTTAATATTTCTGGGGCACATAAAGTCAAAGATGTCAGGAAAAAATGATGAGATAATTTAACCTTTTTATGACTAGGAAAGTTGGTAACGCTTTAGATTACAGCCCGGAAAGTACTGCGTAATTACAACGAATTTACAGCGTAACTCTCGATAATTATAGTGTACTTATACAGTAAGTACGTGTAAGTATAGGGGAACAATATGTAATATGTAAAGGAATAAAGGGGTAACAACAAATGATTTATACTGTAAGTATTTTAGAACTAAGTGGTACTTACAGTGTTATTATAGACAACAATCTTACATTTGGGAGCAATTTAGCGAGAAAATGCACTGATAAAGTTAAGGAATGTAGAAAGAACTATTNACATTTTTGCAACTTTGTAAACAAAGAACACTTTAGAATGCTGAATTCCTTATGCAGGTTAACAGGTTACAAATGGGATAAAACTATTTCAAAACCATATGAAATTAACATTATTACAAAAGTACATTTCCATGTGTGTTTTAGGTAGATTAGAAAAAATTACTTTTCTTCATGACGTACACTCTTTTACAAATCATACTTGACCATTTTAACAGGAGGTCACAGAATACACGTTTTGATGGCAGACCCTCACTGGTGTATTTGACAAAAAAAATAAAAAATTCTTTGGTGAAATCTCAGTTCCCACAAGCAATATAACACCGTACTATAGATGTGAGCAATGACGATTAACTGTTAATGGAGGCCAAAAACAACATATCATAGGAGTGAACAGGGGCACACACACTGGAAGAGCATATTTCTCATTCACTGGTTTAATGGCTAATTAGGCAAAAAGCTGGATGAGGATGAATCTCTCAGCCCAGCAGATTCCTCTTTTCCATTTCTCTGTGGCTCAATAAAACAATGTAATGGATGCTCTCTCACTCTCGTGTTTTTTTTTTTTCATTCCCTGTATGTAGAAAACTATGCAGGAGGCTTTATCCATGTGGGGAATATTCCAGAAGAGCAGCAGTTATTTAAGATTCAAACACAAGGATAACAGATGGCTACCACAAAGAGAAAAAAACACAGAGAGCATGAGAGAGAGAGACACGGAGAGAGAGAGAAGGAATATGACAGACAGAGCTGGTACCTCCCAGTAAGCTAGTCTCTAAGGACAGCCAAATCCACTGCTTAGTGACGTTTAAATTAACAACAGCACTTTATATACCACCCACTGTCACTCACCTCACATCAATGCACAAGTTCACATATGCTCTTTCTAAATGTCTCTGTGATTCTAATCAAATTTCAAGTGCTCAAAATCGAGATTTTGAAAAAAAGTAGTTGATCGCATTTGACAGTTTGAAGATGGTTTGAACTTTGGCTGCTTGAAAAGTGTTCTAATGCTGGCATGAAATTCACCCTATCTATTTTGTAAAGGCATGTTATAGATTTTATTCAGAATTATTAATCCATGTATATGTTTATTTATTTAGTTTGACCTTTTAATATTAATCAAAATATCATAAGAACTTAACAATACAATAAGAAAAGATCTGTCACTAGTTCAGTTACTTTAAGATCATTTAAGATTTCCAGAAAAGGATAAAAAAAAAAACTCCAAACTCAATCTTTTTTCCATAGAACACAATTTAGGTAAATGTTCACAAAGTTTTTACAATAAAAAGTGAATGGAGACAGGAGCTGAGCTCTAAAGAACCATAAGAGTCTTTATTACAGTGCAGCACATCTCATTTGCATAGTCAAACCTGGTTCATTATGGCATTCAACATCATTAACGTCAAATCCGGTGCAATGAGTTTTGATATGCTGTATTTGAATATTCACAATGGTCACCCTGCTCCCCATTTACTTTCATTGTATGGAAAAGAGCATTTGTCACAATATCTCCTTTAGTTTTCAAAGAAAGCTAGAAAGCAGCAACACTCAAAAAAATACGTTGGCCTAAATTCAAGGTTTATGTACTTCAATTGCATATATTTGGATTACAGTGTTTTAACATAAACAAACTAATAAACTTAATGTGATTCATTTTTGTTAGTCATACATAAATAAAAGAGGTAAGAAAAAGAGAAGATTTCTGCACTCAAAAAATCATGGCATAGATTATTCATAGCTTATTAACTATTTGCATATATTTAAATAATCATATTTTGCTAAATGCATTTATTCAAATGCTTAAAATCAGCATAAATGTGTTAATTGTGAAAACAATTACATTTATTCAGTTAAAGGCACAATATGTAATTTTTTGCCGCAATTCAAAACAAAGGCGTAGCTTGATGACACCCAGATTGAGTGTGGAATCATAGGAGATGTTACTATAGTATGAAGCAGAGAAGGGCCGAGAGCTGTGGGAGCTGAACGAGGCTGCTGGAGCGATTGCTAATGAGAGAGGAGCGCGACACACAGCTGGAGAGCAGCGGAACTTTTATTATGCCACAGTTGCCGCTTCTGCTTCTTTCGGTCAAGTGTATGTGGGGTAACGTAGCACTGTTTATCATATTAAATACATTTGAGTGTGTTGAAAATTATAACGTTTCTCTGTGTGTTCGCTTGGCGGCTGCTATGAGACACTTGTTGGACACTGCAGTAAGCTTGATCGATATTAGAATATCATATTAATAAATGCCGGATGGCTTGTGTTGCTAAATGGCATGCATTTTTATTCATTTTAAAACATATTGTATGACGGAGAATTACTGTATTACTGTTACTAAAAGTAAAGCTGCGTCTGATTATGCTATGTTAGCCACTTGACAAAATAGTGTTTTTCTCTGAGGCAAACATCGAAAATCAAGAAAACGAGATTCAAACAATAAGACTAAACGTGTTGAGCTTTATAACAATGATTAGTTTGCTGTTGATAAATGTATCCAAACAGTTGCTCACCTGTCTAATAAAACATAATATATTAAAGCGTCTGTGTTTCCATGGTTAATACGAAATAAAACCGGAAATCGAGGGTAAAGCAGGTATGATGTCATAAATAGGCGACGCACGGACACAATCTGTGTCCTCCTGGTTAAATTAGCTTATTTCTCTGGATTTAAACATTCTTGGAAACATCTTGAATAATGTAAGTACACAAGTCAACAAAATATATAACACTGTTCTAGTGGATATTTTAATCCAAAATCTTACATATTGTTAAAAAGTTTCAACATGGTTAAAATATGGCTAGCTGGGGAACAAGCAATGTTCAATTAATTGATGATAAATATATAAACCTGGTTATTGTGTATTTAAAACACATTCAGTTTATTAATATTACAAAAATCTTGTAAATCTTGTAAGACTGACAAATATGCATGACATTAAGTTTATTAATTTATGTCAAAACTGCCATCTAAATGGATGGAAATTTTATATGCAGTTCAACATAAATCCTAAATTTAGGCCCAAATATTTGTATAGAAAGAAAGAAAGAAAGAAAGAAAGAAAGAAAGAAAGAAAGAAAGAAAGAAAGAAAGAAAGAAAGAAAGAAAGAAAGAAAGAAAGAAAAAGAATTGGGCGGGATTGTAATGACATGAGAATAATAAATGAATGACAGAATTTCTTTTTTGGGTGCACTATCCCTTTTAATTGTTCCCACACTATAAGGTAAATCCCCACAGGGGGCAGATGCCTGGCATAAATTGTTTAGCAGTGAACGAACAATAAATGTTTAGAAAAAAAAATACTCCACACCAATCAAGAGCACACTGGACAAAAAGCACCCATTGCTAAGATAAACATTTTGAGTTATTTCTTCACTCTTGAAATAGCTCACATTGTCCAAAAGCTGAAACAGGAAACAACTGGAGGTTTAAGTTTCCTGTGCCATTCATTACTGATCAAGAAAAAATTCCTGCCATTGACTTCAACAATGAATGGTGCCAACACAACTGAGAGCAATCGATCCAAGGAGCAATCAAACTTCAGGGTGATCAATCAATCACAGAGCTGCTTTATCTCAGAGGCTGCTTTACTCTCCCTGAATCTGTCACTACAGCAGACCTGAGGGCAGTCTGAGAGACCGCTAGACATAAGGATTTAACATTAATGTCATGCTGATCTACACTTGGACGGAGACTTGCATGTAAAACAGTTGTAGAAAAATACTTGGTACTTTTGATTTACAACACCATTAACTTAGCTTTTGCTGTCAAGTTTGTGGGTTCGATGGATGCACAAACTGATAAAAAGCGTACCTAATGTTTAACTGGACAAAAATGCTTAAATGCACTGAAATATAATTGCATTAAATCTATATCTCTACTTTTGTTGCCTGCAAAATGATATAACCATGGTCTCTTAAGCTGTGGGCAAGGGCATAATGCATGAGTCATTTCTCACAACGGTTTCACTGTGCAAAACGACAACGCATTAAAGGAAGCATGATGATAATGAACAAATTTTACATGCAAATTTTCCATTCATGCAAATCTATGCCACAACAATCTAACTTCCACAGGTGTGCCTCTCTACTACATCTCTATAGCCTCTATAGCCTGTTCAGTCTTTACTGACAGTTTTTGTCGTTTTATAAGGTGCTAATCAGCTTATTAAAATCTAATAAATTGCTTATAGTAGTTGGAATGAGCGATATATTAAGTCACAATTAGAGCAAACTGGTCAGTATTTGTTTAATATGCAGACAAATGGTCAATGATTCATGCAATGGAGACAAAATATGGGGTTATAAACATATATATTTTATTTCTAATATGGTGCTGAAGATGTTTTGCATAACAGGTTTTTGACCGTCCCTTGGATCGACAGGGCTATGTTTGTCTTGTCATGCTGCGATGGTTCATGGGATTGTGGGACTCCCAATAAAACATGGTTAGACACATCATGGTAAGAAAGCTGTGTTTGATGACATCATCATCACTATTTTTGTTCTGACTTTTGCTTGAAGCACTTGACATCACACACTGTGACTCAGAGCATGCTCTGAACATGTAAGCGTGGGCATACATGAAAGAAATCACACATTACACACACACATAAGGATGCGCAAAACAGCATATTTTCAAAACCGAGTTGGTGGGTTGTCTGAACGACAAGGCGGTTTTTCAAAAACGCTCTATAATTAGGGTCTACCAGACTCTGAACAAATACATTTCTTTGCCGTTTACATAGGATGTCTTGAAAAGCATTTTCAAAGTGTTTTTAACTTGACATGGCGTTTTGAAAACAGCACGACCAGTGTAGTTGAATTACAGAACAAATTCTTCATTTCTTTTTAGTGAATCATAAACATACAGCGGTATGTTTTTTATACAATGACTCTAATTAGTTGGTTCTTTTTAGTAAATCAAACATTGAGAAATCAATGCAGTTACTAACTGGTTATTTTCCCCCCATGCCATCTACAGCTTAAACAGCTAACAATTACCCCTGTTTTTTAGTATTCACTGTAAGTACTTGTAATTAGTTAATTAAGAATTAAGAATTAGTTGTGTAAATAAATACATTTACATATACATATTTTATTCATCCAGCTGTATGTACTATACATAATGCACAAATCTGTACATAAGTCTTCTGTTCCAGAGGTATACCACGTTATTATTTATTTATTTATTTATTTATTTTTCTTTGTTTTCTTAGTTTTACTTATTTAAATGTTCTTCTGTTCTCATGTCATATATGTGTTTATTCCTGTCCTTGATTCTGATTGGTCAATAGCTGTGTTTTATCATGACTGCTTCACCCAACGGTTCTGTGTATCACTACACAACACCCTCAGCAACCACTCTTAGCAACGTAAACTGCATGTTCTCAATTGATATTGTTCATTGAAGCTTACTGTAATATGTAGAAGAGTATTGTGAGAAAGAGATCGAGTGAGCGAGTTTATTACCTGCATTCAGATTTAGAATTTCCCTTCAGGTCAGTCCTATGTTCATGATAAAAAAATCTGTTTAAATGTCCAATGTATTATCTTGTCCTTTTAACAGTTAAGGGGTTTTCCCTGACTGACAGAGCTAGTCAAAGCATTTGTCAGTTGCGTCTTATTCCCTGTTCACAACAATTCAGTCTTCTCAAAGTAAAAGTCTTTGCTACCGACTGACACACTCATAAAGACAGATTTTGCCGCCATCTAATGCTTAATAATGTAACTTCTATCGCTGTTCACGGACAGGGACTATTTTTTCCAGTGGAAGGATAGTGATTTTAGAATAGAATAGTGATTTTACTTCATGAAAGTTGCATTGATACATATTTTTTGGCTTAAATATTTGTATTGTGTGGTAAGAGTTTTATAATTTTTATAATTATAGCTTACATATGTACGTATGTATGTATGTACCAAGAGCTCCTGAAAAAAAACACAACAAACTCCTTGTGTGTTTGCGCACACTTGGTGAATAAAGCTCATTCTGATTCATATGACAGTGTCTAGTTAAAGATGCACATTATGCACTGTATCAGCAGTATTTTGTAAAAATAAATGAATTAGATGTTACAGTATTTTTTTTGTTGGTTTAGTATTGTAGTTTAATATGTTATGTTTAATATGGAAATTAATTAGACTGAATTATGCTGCATTTAATAGCGTCGGAGACTTCCTCAGAAGAGAAGAAATTGTTGAATAAAGTCATTATTTTTGTTTGTTTGTTATTTTGCACACAAAAAGTATTCTCGTTGCTTCATAAAATTAAGGTTGAATCACTGTAGTCACATGGACTATTTTAACAATGTCTTTTCTGACTTTCTGGGCCTTGAAAGTGGTTATTGCGTTAAAGTGGGATAGAAAGCTCTCGGATTTCATTAAAAACATCCTAATTTATGTTCTGAAGATGAACAAAACGATGTTTGGAACGATGTGAGTAATTAATGACAAATATTTCATTTTTGGGTGATATAACCCTTTAAGTCATCCCCTTTAAAAACAATGCAAAAAAATGTCAGGATAAAAAAGTCAGCCTCACTAGTCGGTTGCTAGTCATTCTTAACGTATATACTTTTCCTCTTTTTCTAATACACTGGTGACACTACTCCACAATACATTTCTCAACACTTAAGCCAACCAAAAACCTTTTAACCTCGCAAATGGATGAAAATAAAAGCATAAACACACTTACACACATGGGATCACTGCTCTCAATTTCCTGTTGGGACTGAAATAATCAAAGTCCTTCAGAAGATCATTCCAAATCCCATCGTCATTGTTTGGTGACCTCCTTATTCAATCATCTAACACACACACACTTCCCACTTTAAAAGATGGCCTGTACACACTCAGCAGCTCTCGGTTCCTGCCCTTAGTGTGTATAAAAATGGATGAATTTGTAAGCGAAAGAGAGAGAGAGAGAGAGAGAGAGAGAGAGAGAGAGAGAAAGAGATCGAGATGAGAAAGCTGTATTATTCATGCGAATCACTATTTTAATTTGAAGGACATTCAAAGAATGAGAAGAGGAGCACTCCCTAGAACACGACTACTTCATTTGCTGCAAACACATGCACTCAGTGTGGTTTGAGCAGCTGCTACACATCAAATCATACATTGTTCTATAGCATTATAATGATCTGCATTTAATTTGTTTTATATTCAATCGGGAACTATGACATCAGGATGCAGCCACAAAACACTGCTTGTGTATAGAGCAATCAAACTCATAACACAAAGCAAGAGGCATCCTGCATGCTGTGTTTGTCGCCCTTTGATGATGAAAGCATCTGTCGGAGCATGTGTCCCACTGGCCCGTGTTTGATAATGAGTGAGTGTTGCAAATTACACTTTGACCCATGCTGTGACATTCAAAACATATACCAACAAACACAAACCCAGCTAACCATTTTATGTTATTAAAACATTATTTCCATTACGTCCAGTTTTATTAGATGTTTTAAAAGGATAGTTCACCCAAAAAAGAAAATTCTGTCATTATTTACTCACTCTTTTGTTTTCCAAGTTCCAACCCTGTTTAACTTTCTTTCTTCTGCAGAGCACAAAATTAAATATTTTGAAGAATGTCACCATTGACTTCCATTATATACCAAATAGACAGAATTGTCCACACACTGAAAAACATACAATTAGACCAAAGCAAAAATATTACTTTAAGTGTTACTTTACAGATGTTAAATTAAAATAGAATTTTTGATAGACCCTTGCTTTGGTCTAATTGTATGTTTTTCAGTATGTGGTCAATTTTGGCTATTTGGTTGATAGAACTTTTTTTGATATACGCACCTGAGAACGGACTGGATGTTTTTTCTTTTTGAGCACATACAATATCTTTTTTTAACTATTATATAAACAAAAAAAACATTTCTCAAAATATCTTCTTTTAAGTTCCACAGAAGAAAGAATGTCATACAGATTTGGAAAGACATAAGGGTGGGTAAATGATGACAGAATTTTCATTTTTGGGTGAACTATCCATTTAAGAACGTTTTTCCTTTGTTATATGAACGTCACGAAAACATTAACAGAATGTTACGAACACACCATATACACATTATTTAAGCTACAAGTGTGACTCTGTTTAGCCGACCAAGAGTGGATGGGTGGTGTTACTGAAATCTATTTGAAAACAATCATTATTTTTGTAATTCCATTTGGTAATGTTAGTGGTGCAGAAATGACACACTTCTGCTTTAAGATACTAAGAGTGGAAAAACAAAACACCCCCATCAAGGCAAACAGACCAAACCAAAAAACCCAATCTGAAAAATACAGCTCCACCCTGCGTGTGAACTCTCTACAAAATTCAGCACACCACCCACTGAAAAATCAAGAGAACAGAGGGAACATCTTGACAGAAAACAGAATCTCACACGAATCTAAAATCGTCCCATTTACACAAAGAAACCCGCTAACACCAACACATGGCTATTCTCACAAATTTTTACAAATTAACACTCTGATTGTCTTTCACTGGCACCAGCAAAGGTTTATGTTAAATTGACCTGTTATCTTGCATTTAAAGTCACACACTAGTATCAAATGTTCAACTATTAAAATAAGTCAACTGTTTCCTGCTGGTTTGAAAAGCTAGTAAGTAACTTGCAAGTGTCTTCACATAATTCAACAAGATGCAGCAAAATCAAACCTAACGGGACAGTTCACCTAAAAATGCTAATTCTGTCATCATTTACGCACTCTCATGTTCTTCCAAAACTGTTTAACTTTCTTCTGTGGAACACAAAAGGAGATGTTGTGCACAATGTAAGGGACTGACAGCCTCAGTCACCGCTCACTTTTACTGCATCTCTTTTCCATAAAATGAAAGCGAACTGAGGCTGTCATCCTTCCTAACATCTCCTTTGGTGTTTCATCGAAGAAAGAAAGTCATACAGGTTTGAAACGACACATGGGTAAGTAAATGATGACAGAATTTTCTTTTTTTTTTTGTCTGAATATTCCCTTTAATGTGTCTCTTTTTGCTAAATGTAGATTTGGAATGGAAATGTTTTTAAGCGAACAAGTA
>RJVU01075617.1:7284820-7377289 GCA_003731715.1 Anabarilius grahami
CAATTTCAGTTTTGTCTTTTTAATAAATTCACTAAGTTATCACAAATCTGTTTTGTCTGTGTCATTATGGGGGTATGGAGTGTAGATTGATGTGGAAAAAAAATTTTAATAAAACATATGCCAAAAATGTGAAAAAATAATAATAAGGGGATATACTTTCCGAATATTTACATTGTTATTAAAGTCATCGTTGATATGCTGGAGATGTGAGGGACACAAAGGAACATTTTCATGATTCATAATTAGTTCAAACCCAGTTCATTCTTTGATTTAAATGTATTGATATTGGCTTCCATCGGTTTTAGTGAGGCCTAATATAAAAGAACGCATTGGTAAATTTTAATTTGTGGACATTGGCTACAGTAATTAATGTCTCTCGTGAGCAGCAGTAATAAGAGCTGATGTCTGTGTTATTTCATTAAATGAGGGGGGAGAGGCCTGAACATCCATTTCCATTAAACTCACGAGCATCAAAGGCGCATCGCGGACATGCGCGCTGACAGCCAGTTATCACTCTCACGCAAACCCTAGGCAGTCTAAATAATGTTGGATGGCTCTAACGCGACTTTCGATATTCGAAAATGTTTAAAACTGACCCCGGGCTTTTGATCATCGGATGAGACGTCTGCGAAAGCCGAGCTGCGGGGGACCTGTTGATCTGAAGGTAAATGTGCAGACAAATCAGCATTTATTGATCTTTACGGCACAGAGAACGTAACGAATGAAGACTGATAGACAGCAAGCGATAAAACATCCAAGAAACGCCATCGCACCTGTCAGTTACACCTGAACCACAACATGCTGATTTTACCTATTTTTAGCTGTCGGGTTTATTTTAGTAAAGGCTATTGCTCTTGTTGCCCTTATATATGGCATGCTCTTTTAACGGACTTGTTTTAAAATTGCAATTACGCATTTTTGAGCTATTTGTACAATTGTATGATGATTATTGATCACCTTATGTTTAGGCTACATCTTTCTTTTTTCTTTTTTGTCCGCCGTGAGGTTTAAATAGAGTAATGAGAAAACACTAACGATTTTTGTGATATATTTGTGAGGTGTAAATCTATAATAACTTGAGAAATAATTACAGTATAAAGTAGGCTACTTATGCTTTTCTATGAGCCATCCGATTCAGACAACAATCGCATCTGTTGCTATGGTTACCTCCTCACTCAGGCGATTTTTGTTCGTTTAATAGTATAATAACTTTTGTGGTTACTGAAATGTTAACCTTTTTCGTTGTTGTTTGACCTAATTTGTGCTCCAACACTCCACAAAACCCTATACTCTAATAATTTGCACCCTAATAATATATGAAAATAATAAACAGCTTTGTGTAGGCTACACACTTGCCAGTTTATTTTGCTAAACGAAAAACAAAACAAATGAATTGCAGGATCGTTGTAGTATAGGCTATAACTTTTCTGCGGCCCCTTGGAAGTTTGCTGAGGCCACCTGGTTCAGAACTACTGCTGTATTTCCATATTTATTTTCATATTTACATATCTATCACACATCTATCAGCTTCACTGTGATTCGCCCGTTTTAAAATAACTCTTTGTTTTCCCTTAGTTACTATTGTTTTGCACAACACCGCCCACCGCCAGGCGCTTAAAGCCCTATCAGGTAGGTTGTAAGGACATCTGTCCCGGGTAATTACCGTCGTTCACAGTTTAAGTCCGTTTACAGCTGCTAAGCCTCCCCGGTAAGCGCATTACCGGAGCAGCGCAGCGCAAACACGAGCGCTCGCGCAGTACATGATGAGCGCGTGCCGACCGCGAGAACCTCCCGTAGAGGTGCGAGACTCCAACCCAGATTACATCAGCATGAATAACAGATTACAGCTGGCGTTATCAGAGCGATCAGTGAGATATGAAGTGAACCGTCATTACAATTCATAAAACCTGTCATCGGTTACAAAGACAGACGAAAGCGATGCCAAATTGCGTCACTCTCACTTCCTGCCAAACGTCACAGGTAAGGACTGTCAGGTGTGCAACGTGCATGCCAGTTCGTGATTAAGATGCTGCAATCCACCTAAGTCCCTCTTGAGAAGGATGAGAAAGTGACAAATCTGTTTGTTTGTTTTTTGTTGATTTGTATCTTGAATATGTGCAAGAGTTTGATTGCCATTATGCCTGATGGTCCTGACATTTGTTTGCTTCTGTTTTTGCAGATGTCAGAAAGAGAGTGGTAATTCAATACTCAAACAGTAGAAAAATGATGGGTATGTATGAAGTCTTAACACAATATTATTTTTAGCCATCATGTGTGTCATTCCGTTTGAGTTATGTATGAATATTACATGCAGCTTGTTGTATTCACTCACATGTGGGGTAAGAGCTGATGTCACAGCATGTGCCCATGTCATTAATATATTTATTTGTATGTGTGTGTATAGACACACAGCGTGCTTTGTTGGCGGTGGAGCGTCTGCAGCAGAGGCTGAAGAAGAGGGGAGAACTGCCTGCTGAGGAAAAACTCAGTCTGCTCAAGAGTGTCTTACAGAGTCCTCTGTTCCATCAGATACTCATCATGCAAGAGACTGGACAACAGCATCAGCAACAACAGGTCAGGGAATATAACATCATCCCAGTGCATGACAAAAAATCAAGCATATATTGTTGCAACAGACGTTAAACAGTGGATTTTACCATCAAAAAAAAAAGTAATAAATCATTTATAGTCTCTTTCATTACCATGGTAACTAATCCTTATACCAGATGTTAAGTGCATTGAACAAAAGTATATTTTAAGCTGATATTCAACTCCAGAAATATTAATTAAATTTGAATTTTACATGTAAGTACACTTTATAAAGCATTTATGCTTTAGAAAATGGACATAATTTCAGATATTCCCTGATGAAAACAGTTCTTTGATTCACAGCTTGTCGCATCATTCTAGCTCAGGCAGTTTTCCCGCAGAAATGGGCTACTTTTAAGTTGTTGCCATGGGTAAAAATGTTTTCCGCAAGTTGATTTTCATTCCCGTGCATTTTCGACAGTCCAACACCCCCAAAACACCCCTCAGACATACAAATTCAGTGGATATTTCAGCCACCCGATGGAGAAAATGTCATTGGGCTATTTTTGGGCTACTTTTAACTGGCCATTGGGCTACTTTTGTTGCACAGACCTGGCAACCCTGAGCTCTGGGTCTATTCTTTGTTAAAATAAAACAAGATACAAACCTGTCTCTGGGTGCATTACAAGTCAAGCTCAATGGTCACCATTTGTGGTGTAATGTTGTCCCTCCTTTTCTTTAAAAAAAAAATAAAAGAAGCAAACATCTGGGTTACAGTGCGGCACTTACAGTGGTAGTAAATAGGGCCAAAATACTCACTGTATCAATAGTACATCAAACGACAAAACATAAACAATATACATGTTTTTTCAATATCATGATTTTAGTGTGAAAAAATGTGATTTACCTTTTCTGAGTAAAGATATACCCAATTTTACAGCTTTGTTGCAATGACAGAACACCATCAACCATAAAAAACAAACAAAAAATTCTCATTTAAACAGCTGAAATAATAAACAGAAGACAAGTGAAACTTCATGAAGCTTCGAAGCTTTACGAATCTTTTGTTTCGAATCAGTGGTTCGGAGCGTGTATCAAACCAAAGTCCCGTGATTTCAGTAAACGAGGCTTCGTTATGTCATAATTGTTTCAAAATGTTTTGAAATTTCAATGGTTCACGTGACTTTGGTTTGATACACGCTCTGAACCACTGAGTCGAAACAAAAGATTCGTAAAGCTTCAAAGCTTCATGAAGCAGTGTTTTGAAATCTCCCATCACTAGATATTGTTGAATAAAGTTGTTATTTTGTTTTTTTTTGGCGCACAAAAAGTATTCTCATCGCTTCATGACATTAAGGTTGAACCACTGTAGTCACATGAACTGTTTTAAATATGTCTTTAGTAGCTTTCTGGGCATTTGAAAGTGTTAATTAACTTGCTGACAATGCATGCCTCACTGAGCCTTCAGATTTTATCAAAAATATCTTAATTTGTGTTCCGAAGATGAACGAAGGTCTTATGGGTGTGGAACAACATAAGGGTGAGTAATTAATCACAGAATTTTCGTTTTTGGGTGAACTATCCCTTTAATGTGCTGTAGGTGGTTTTATAAAATTATTGATTCAAATCACTTTCATTATAAAGTTCCATATTGCACCTTTTTTTTTTCCTTTTTTTTTTTTTATAAAATGAGGGACAAGTCAAAGTTATTTTTTGTGGTAATCAACATCATGCCACAAATGCTGTCAACTGAGCAAAAAATCCTCAAAAATATTCCTGTGAGAATAGTTGAATGCATTGAACTGCTAGTTGAGCTTGTATTTGACATTTTTTACTCTTCTTAGTGCAATAACCAGAGTGACCTAGGGAGCTGCATTTCCAGAGCATAAAGAGGTCAAAGAAACCCAGCAGATAAGAGTGGGAGGCATGAGAGGTTATTCAAGGATAGGGTAAAGAGTCTGAAAGGTGGTCTGGGTGCACAGTATGTGAATTATGTGTGTATTTGTGTCTCTGAGTGTGTTACTGTGCAGGGTAATGATGGGAAATATTCTTTTGAAAATAGCCTGTGTTAGCCCGTTTTCAAAGAGCAGCTCAGGTAATTTAGCTCCTTGGAAATCATCATAACAGTAGACACAATAGATGTTACATTCAGATTTATTGGGTACAACTACAATTGATTGTGTTAGAATCTTAGCAGGCCAAAATGAGAGAAGCAGCAGACGCCAGATGAGCAACTCCAATAAATGAAGCTCTAGACTGGCTGTTTTTCATGAAAAACTGCATGTTTATGGGTGCACTAATATGCCATGAGATGTAGCTACTACAGCAAAACTATATATCAGATAATCCTTATGCTTATTGTGGATTGGTCAGGCCACTTGCCATGGATAATCATAAGCTTTATATTAAAGTGTTTATATATGAGTCATTCTTTAATCAAGCTAATCACTTCCTGTCTTGCTGCATTCTTTGATGTAATAGGCTAGTATTTTCATGTAATGAGACTATTACATATAAAGGAAAATAGTTGAAGTCAAACAACACATATATTTATATTTCAAGCACTTTATACGTTTTAATTATAATTGAGCAGGAATAAAACCAGAGTTACCAGCTGTGCTGTTATCCTGCTGTTGTGGCATATGGTCAACCATAAAAGACCTTTATTTTTGTACACTAGTTTTTGTCATCCTTCTGAAATATCCATAGAAACTTTGTCCTATGGTCTTTTGGGCTGCCAAACAACTAATTAATTCAAGAATTCATTCATCAACTACCTCTCCATATCCTCAATTTGTGTATTTAGAGTATTTAGAGAGATGATTCTTTGAAAACAGCAGCAGAGACCAAACTGAGGTTGTATAAGCTACTTACCTGAGCTGACCACTTAATCTGTGCTGAAAGGAGAGGGAGGCAGGGGTCAGCAAGTCACACGTTTCTGTAACGGTGGGGACTTTCCATTTAGTTCTGTTGTTTTTGTACTGAGCTAAGGATTTTCTTTTCCCTACCCCTAAACTTGACCTTTGCAGAAACCATTCTGCATTTTGACATTTTAATTAGGATTATTTAGATGTTAAACCTGACCGTGACACACCAAATAGAAAGTGATAGATGCTCACAAACACCGTGCAGGCAGTGTAGTCTGCAACACAAATACATGTACAGTAACTGCTTAAACATTATTTTTTCAAAATCAATTTTAGCCATGGCTCTGATTTGCACACTACTAAATATTTGTGTGTTGCATCATTAAACTTGAAACACTGAAATGTAACCCCACGTTTAAACTAAATATGTACGCAAACTACTAACCAGGTTGGAATAAACAGTTGGTTGGCGAACTGACTGAATTACAACAATGAGCTAATGCTTTACCCGACAGACTTCAGTCATTTAGACGTATATTACAATGGTCACATTTACACTTGTTTATATTTTAAGAAAGAACATTATGTAAATAACTGAGCTTTTAGCGGTTCTACACATGAAACTGATCTAAACACTACACTTTCTTCGTTACGTTGACCCTGCCTGATGAAATTTTTTAATTAAAAAATACACTGCCTTTCAAAAGTCTCTTATGCTCACCAGAACTGTATTTATTTGACCAAAAATACACTAAAAAAATATTATAGTTAATAAAATATTACAATTTTAAATTTTCAGTTGCCATTACTCCAGTCTTTTGTGTCATAAGATCCTTCAAATATCATTGTAATATCCTGATTTGGTGCTCAAGAACATTTCTTATTATTATCATTCTTGAAAACAGTTGTGCTGCTTATTTTATGGAAACTGTGATATGATTATTTGATGAATAGAAAGATGAAAAGAACAACATTTATTTAAAATAGAAATCTTTTGTAACATTATCTGTCACTTTGCAATGTTACTCACCCCAAACCTTTTAATGGTACTGTATTTTTTATATTTAATCACTTGCCATAAAATATAAATGTTTGTTATTTAAATATATAAATACACTATTTTTATATTTCATGATCATTTTTATCTAAATCATGTTACCTCTATTATTTGTACTCAATTTTAATTATTAACATTGATAGTGACATGAGGTTAAAGATGATAAAACAAGGATCAGTAAACACCATGTAACCCGATAAATCTTGTCTTAAAGGGATAGTTCACCTAAAAATGAAAGTTGTTCCAAACCTGTATGAATTTCTTTTCTTCTGCTGAACACAAAAGAAGATATTTTGAAGAATATGGGTAACCAAACAGTTGATGGGCCCCATTGACTTCCATTGTATGGAGAAAAAATAAAAAAATAAATAAAAATAAAAATATCTTTATGTTCAGCAGTAAAAATAAATTTATACACGTTTAGAACAACTTGAGAGTGAGTAAATGATGACATTATCTTCATTTTTGGGTGAACTATCCCTTTAATAGTGTGAATTTTCACATCCCAACTTACATCCCAGTAAAGCCTTGCAAACGGCTGGTGCAACCAGCCACCTACATCACTCTAGCTGTGTGTTTGTACAGGTTTCCCCCAGAACGCCACCTCCTCAGTCTATGAGTGATGATGCAGATGGTGTGAGCACGTCCCACCCCTCATGCAATCTCAGATACAGAGACTCTNAAAATATATTTTATGTTCAGCAGTAAAAAGAAATTTATACACGTTTAGAACAACTTGAGAGTGAGTAAATGATGACATTGTCTTCATTTTTGGGTGAACTATCCCTTTAATAGTGTGAATTTTCACATCCCAACTTACATCCCAGTAAAGCCTTGCAAACGGCTGGTGCAACCAGCCACCTACATCACTCTAGCTGTGTGTTTGTACAGGTTTCCCCCAGAACGCCACCTCCTCAGTCTATGAGTGATGATGCAGATGGTGTGAGCACGTCCCACCCCTCATGCAATCTCAGATACAGAGACTCTTACCTCTCTGCCCAGCGGCGCAATGACCGACATCGATCCTCCAGTCATATGACTTTTGCCCCTTGCGTCACAGAGGACATTTCAGTGCTGCAGTCCATGGCCCAGGTATTTTACCTTAAAAGACCATCATCCAGGAAACACAAGCCAACTGATAAAACAACTGATATACGTGTCCTGTAACATACTGATCATGCAAACTTTCATAAATACTATCATTTCAGTAGTACTATCTCCTAAAACCAACAGACTGAATCCATTCTTTCTTACCACGTCTCTCAGGGTCGGTCTGTGCTTAGTTTTGACCTAGAGAAGGGTGAAAGTGCTTTAGGCATCAGCATTATTGGCTTGGAGACCGAAGGCGGTGGAGATCATGGTATCTTCATACAGGAGATTCAGCCGGACTCTGTAGCACACAGGTATAAACTGACAAGCATGCAAGTTCAGTATAGCAAAACTTCATTGATTAGAATCGCATTATTGATTTGAAACCTTTCTTTACCCCATTCTCCTGTCTTAGTGATGGACGTCTCCATAAGGCTGATCAAATTCTAGCAGTGAACGGCAAACTGTTTGAATCCTCAGTAACACAGGAACAAGCTGTCCAAATTCTTCAGGAAGCTGCTTCCGTGGTAACCTTAACTGTAGCCAGGGAACCAACCTCATCATTCAGCCCCCCACAGATGAGCCACACTCTTCCCAAAAATCTCTCTGGCCTTGACAGACAATTCAGTGTAAGGCTTGTTTTTTAAACTTTATTATATCTCTTGAATTTCCCAGAATGTGTCAAATCTGATGAGCCTCATGTTTTGCTTCATATCTTATACTTATGCCTTATAGCTGCCTCACTTTGACATGCAGCTTATCCACAGTAATTTGGTTACATTACCACAAGTGCAGGACATCTAACATTTTAAATGTTATACATTAGCTTTTTTATGTGAGGTTGTTAGGATTGGTCTTTGCTGTGAAAGCAGAGTCTCATGTGACTGTACTCCACGGAAAGATTTCCTGGTAATGGTGGGAGTCGATCTATTAAGATAAAATGCAGCCTTCACCTATTATAACACAGTACTGTTCAAAAGTTTTTAAAATATTTTTGAAATAAGTCTTTTATGCTCAGCAAGGCTGCATTTATTTGATCAAAAATACAGTAAAAACACTCATGTTTTTAAATATTATTATACTTTAAAATAATTTTTTTTATTTAAAAATATTTTTTAAAATGTAATTTATATCTGTGACTGCAAAGCAAATTTCTCAGCAGACATTGCTCCAGTCTTCAGTGTCACATGATCCTTCACAAAAGAATAGCATTAATTTGAAACAGAATTGTTTTGTAACAATGTAAAAGCCTAAAGTTCTGAAGAAATCTGAGATTCAAAATGTAATTTACTTAACTTTAAGAGAAAGTTTTAGGTTTTTAGGGGAGGAAATAAAAAAACTTGTCAAATGTCCAATTAGACAAATGTATTTTGTCTTTAGCAGTAAGTTTAAAATATCTTGTATTTTACAATATTTGTTGGCCAATAATGGTTTGGTATTTCTATACATTTTTACTGTTTCATGAAATGCTTTGTTTAATTTTTTTACTGTTTAAATTAGCTTAAACATCTCAGGTTAAAGCTGGTTCCCTGATAAGGGTAACAAGACACTGCGTCGTAGAGTTGATGCTATGGGAACGTTGTCTGAAGCACGTGTGTTACACGCCAAATTTTGATTGCCTACCGTAGACAGGTGGCGTCACAGGCTCGCCAGCAGAATATATATAACGGCACCTAGAAAGAACGTCATAAGCTTCACTTGTCTGCTGGCATGCCAGAAGTATGCGGTGTCTCGTTCTCCTTCTTAGGGAACCATGGTTACATCCGCAACATGGCGTTCTCTTTTGAAGTGGAACTCAAAACTGCGTCATGGAGTTGATACTATGTGAACGAAATAACCACTACACCATACTGTCCAAATGCCTGCTCACTGTGCTGTGAAATCACCAGCGAGCTAAGCTGTAGCCAAAGATTGCCATACAGCACACCAAGAACTAACAGCCTGAGGCAACATCCGCAGCTCAATACCTACCCATATTATATGATCTATATGACCCAGGGGTAGAACTGACTTGGTAGATCGCAGCCTCACTGCGTCTGCCAACCAAAGAGGTGGGGCAGACTAGAGGACTGCCACCCAGACCCTTAGTCATTAGATCCAGAGGGACAACCTACTCCCAGGGAGCAAAGTATTAAGCAGCCCGTCTTAAGGACCTGGAGAGGCCTCAGGAGAGAACATCATTCTCTCAACTGCCTGCTCTACCTAAGAAACATGGCAATGTTCTTCAGGGAGATCTGGCGAAAGAGCATTGGGATGGAGCGTCACATCCAGCTCCACTGACCTTGCTCTCTATCGCCGATCATTACATATTGCGTCATAAAAGCATTCTGAGGAGCCAGTACATTCTCAGACGAACGTATGATCACTCTTTAGCACTCTTCTTCGTAATAATTTGAGCATGCGGTTAAAAACTAGCCTAGAGTGCCATCTGCTGTTAAAAGCTAAGCTCAGAATCGATTCAAGAGAGAATCGCGATGCATTCGGAAAATATCAGAATCGATCCACGAATCGTGATACATCGATATATCGTCCCAACCCTAGTCAACTCCATGACACAGTGTTGGGTTCCACTTCGAAAGGGAACAAATTAACGTATTGTGGCCCAAAATTAACTTCCGGTAGACTTCCACAAAGAATCAATAACAACAGAGTCCCTCTAGAGTAGATTATTTCTGATAACAAGCAAAATAAATAACAAGTAAATTACATTAGCTAGCAAGTTAAAACTATGTCTAGCCAGTATTATTTTATGTTACAGTATTTATATTATGTTACCAGTAAAAGAAAAGAAACGTTACTTGGCCAAATTTAAATGCGACAAAGTTACTACCAGACCCGTTCAACAAACACAGACCGGAAGTTAACTTTGGGCCAGGCACGTAACCGTGGCAATGCGAGTGTGTCCGATGAAACCGTCTATGATAAGCTGTTAACAGCAGGTTCCATTGTGACAACCTACACTATATAGTGTGACATGCACCGCTAATGAGGAACACAAGGTCAATGTGTGTTAAATTAATTTTATATGTTTTCCTGGGCAACAATGTTGTAAATGTTTAATAGTTTTTTGTTTGTTTTTGTAGCCATAACTAAAGTATTTGCCTATACAGACAATGACTTATATTTTAAATTTGGTTCCGCAGCCTCGGCAAATTCATCACGTTGAGTTGCAGAATGACGGATCAGGTCTGGGCTTTGGCATTGTTGGAGGGAGGAGTACTGGCACCATGGTTAAAACCATCCTACTTGATGGTGTAGCTGGAAGGGTATGAGAGAATTATCATGGATACACATACACTAGAATTTATGACATTACTTGGATTATACAAACAGATTCAAATTAAAAGGAGTGGCCAAATCCCTTGAAGTGTGGTTGTGTGTTTGTGCACACAGGACGGGAGATTGCGTAGCGGCGATCTTCTCCTCAGAATTGGTGATGTGGACGTGTCCACCATGGGCAGTGAGGAAGTGGCACGTGAACTCCGTCTGGCTGGTTCCCATGTGAGACTTATCATTGCCAGGGAAACCACTCATTGTGACCTCTCACCTACTGTCGCCCAGCAACAGGACACTCAAAAGAAACAGGTGCAAAATGCTTCTGATCGTGATTGTGTGTGTGTCTATTTAACTATTATGTAAATTTGATGGTCCCTTTAGCACATTCTGTTGTCTGTAAGTAACATTGCACCTACATGTCTACTAACTCTCATTAGAGTAGTAATAGAGTATTAGTAGAATGTTCCTTCTTCCATGGAACACAACAAATTTTAGGAAAATGCAATCAGTTCCTCCCTCACCACATTTATGGTGCTTTTATGGTATTTTTGTCTTTTTTTAAAGCTTGCCAGGTCACTCTGAACTGTCTTTATTTGGAAAAGAGCTGCATAACAATCCTTAATTTCCTTGTTTTACAAAAAAAGAAAAACATACAGGTTTGGAACAATATGAAGATAAACAAAAGATGGCAAATTTTAAATTCAAAACTAATTAAATTAGAACTATTACTTTAACACTTTCAGACACTCAGTTTTTAATAAAATCACAACACGTGTTGATCGAAATTGACATTGAATCAATGTAATCTGTAGAAAGATATATCGTTTTTGTAGTAAAATTTGAAATTTAATCACACTTTGTAGGTCCTTTATCTTTTGTTACATATTGTTATCATAAATCACGTATTATGTCTTTAAAAATACAAATTCATAAAAATGTCATGAGCCAATAATAAATGAAACATTATCCTTCTACAGAATTTAGCAGAGCAAAAGGGAAAAGAGTTCAGTGTCATATTCAGTGACAACAAAAATGGTTTGGGCATCAACATCTCCAAATCTGTGGAAAACCTAGACAAAGGTATGATTTCTTACTGTTTTCTTTCAGCAAGATGAGAGATTATTTTCCCATTCGGCCCAAGAACATTAAACGTGAAACATTAAATGAACATTGGGTGTTTTAGAGGCCAGTGGGTTTGAAGTAAAGAGCATACTGAAAGGACGTGCAGTGGACCAGGATGGACAAATTTCCAATGGAGATCACATCATTGCTGTGAGTTACAAAATTGTATATTTATTTAATATTTATTTATTTATTTTATATATTTTTATATATTTTATTTTATATACTTTTTATATATTTTTTACTTTCCTTGTGTGTGCATGTAAAGTACAGAAGTTCTAATGGTTTTAAGCAATGTATTACTTTTTTATTAATTTTTAAAATTATGCTATCACTAATCCTGTTGTTGCTGATTTTGTGTGTGGGGGAGTACTGTGTGACGGGATGTTTGCATCCTAGTGTTTGTTTTTTGGCTAAATGGTGGCACTTGCTTGATTTGTGTTTGTATTTGTGTTAATATGTCATTAGTCCAACCCTCATGTTCTTTTTGGGGTCTCAGAGACCCTAAGGCCATTTNAAGGCCATTTTGGTATCTTGAAAAAATGCTTAATATTGAGGTGTTAGATTAATAATTCATGACTTATAAAGAGATTTTTTTTTTGGTCAAAGGCATTAATAATAATAATAATAATAATAATAAAAGATATGACATCCAAAGGTAGTATTTAAAGTAGTACAACTAAATCTCTTTTATTGAATCCAAGAGGTTTTAATTATATTTTGCTACATATAAAGGTATTTTAAAAATGTTGAAGTGTCAAAAGGTCATTCGGTTTAACCATCCAAAGGCCAATACAGCCATTTAATTTGTGATTAAAACATCAATAAATGTATGTATTTTTTATTCAGGCATAATTTTATAACATCATATATCAACATAGTGCAAAATGGTATTAAAATTATGTGTAGAAGTCATTGCTTTATGAGAAAGAATGTCCTCAAAAAAATGAATTTCATTGATGTCATTTGGAGTAACCAATATTAAGGGACATTTTTCAATCAAGTCATGAGGTCAATATCATGTGACAGTATGTGACATCATTCAGACACCTGCAAAGGACCACATGGTCGTGAAGCAAAGTAACTAACTCTCTCCTAACTATTTGAAAAATTCATGTTTTGACTTGCTCATACGCATGTCCCGAAACATCAGGTCATTTGGAACAACTGCTATAAAACATGGAAAAAATTTTAATATTTTAAAAACTTGTACTAAATATAAAATGTTTGACTGTCCTTTTGCTAGCTAGCTAGATATCATCCTGTTAGCATTGTTTGAAAAAATGTCATTCGGTATAACCCAAAGTGTCATTTAGTAAAACCGAAATTTTGGTTAAACCAGATGACTTTTTTGGTGACAAATTTTGTCCATCCTGTAAAAAATGGCAAAAGCAGTGTTAATTGATTATAAAAACCACATAATCTCATTGTTAACTCCTAATAAAACTTAAATATATGTCAGTTGCTTATTGTAATTTCCTTTATTGTATTTTTCTACATATGTATAGAAAGTCAAATTGACCAACAATGTTAGTACAATGTGTACTAGTCACATTCTGAAAAATGCATGCTTGCTTTGTGGTAAAACAGAGGGATAAAGCATCTAGGCATGGGCAGATCATTCCTGAAGTATGAATATTTTCAATATGAAAATCAATGCTTTGAAGTGAAAAAATTAACTGTGTTAACAAATGGTTGTTTAAGATCGGAACTATTTATCTTAACACTGAGAAATGCTGAAATACATAAGCACAGACATCATCTGGAGCTATTTCACACTAAATAAAGATGAAGCTAAATGTGACGCTATAATAAAAATGTGATATTGTAATGGATTTTTATTTTTAAAAAAAGTTACAAGATTGAACAGTTCTATAATTGTTATTAATGATAAACTAAAACAGAAGCCTGATCATTAGCGGTTTAGACAACTTAAATGATAAAGGATGGCTGTCAAATATAATGTTAAATGGCTATAATTACCCTTTTTATCTTCAAAAGTTCCAGATATTTTCCATTTAATATCTGCATTATTGGCCTTATAGCTCTTGATATCTGATTTAACAGAAATTAAGTGGTATTGCCCACCTCTAAAGGCTACAGTATTAGGGTCATTCTACAGAAATGTCCCTAGACTTTACAGAAACATCACACTTGAAAAACACTTTAGGATTAAATTTTTTTTATATATTTTAATATGAAACAATATGTTATTTGAACAATGAAACCTTCTTGAGCATCAATGTGTCAATATTTGTTTTTTAATTAATTATAAAAATTCCAAGCGCCACAGAAGTGCTCGTCCCCACAGTCATGTACAGAGGGAAAGTGCTTTATTTTGAGCTCAGAAACCGGTTTTTCTACCATTTCAAATACAATAATGTATGCATAACTATCAAATATATAATGTAAATGACATAAAAAAAACAAATGCTAAATAAATATTATAAAATATTTAATGAATGTAGTGGTCCCCTGGAGTTGTGTCACTGGTGTTACCTTTAACAAAAATCTCTTATTTTGAAAGACAAAAATCACACTGATGACATCACTTGACTTCCTTCTTCTTATTTCCTGAAGGTCAATGAAGAAAGGCCAATGGAAAGTCCACTATCTCTTTTCAATTATCAGAAATTTTTATTATAAAATCATAATTTCATATGAAGCTTTTAGTTGAAGTCACTGGTGTGACCTACTTTATTGCTAGGGAATTATAAAAAACTAGAATACAAATGGATTAAACTACTTGATTTAGTGAATTTATCATGATTGACAACATGTGGATTGATTCCTTGCAGCAGCCATTTTGTAAAATGCATTTTTCATGAAAAATGTCACTGGTGTTACTGTCACTGGTGTTACCTTTATATGAAAATGTCACTGGTGTTACCCGTTTATAGATACACTTTATTTAAAGCTATTCATTTAGTTATTTTGCATAAAAAAGCACTAAGATTACATGATTATAACTTTTCTTTCTCATTGTTAATCCTCCTTTGGGCAGGTGTGGCTAAATTAAGGGTATATGGCTAAATTCAGTGCAGCGACTTTACGGACAGCGTATTTTACAGACAGTTTTAAAATGTTGTTTATGATCGTTTATTGACTGCTTTCACTAAGTGTCAATGATAGTCTTTTATTGTATACCAAATGTAAAAATGTAGTCTCATCTACTTAATTATAGTTGAAAAATTAAGGATCTTTGGTCCTATGTATATGTCACTGGTGATTCATTTTGTCACTGGTGTTACCGTTTTTTGTCCTTCACATTAAATAAAATGTCATATGTGACATGATAATAATTTTACATCCATTGAATTCTGCTAGATTCAAGAATTAAGATGTAAGGGATTGCATCATTACTTTTTTATAACTGTTTTTCAAATATTTTCATTGTTATAGCAAGTACATGGCTGTGCAATTTAATTAACATCATCCAATCACACTTTTAACTAACCTGATTAAAATAAAAAAACACATAAAATCCTTCTTTTTTGCATTATCATTATTATTCTGTAACTCTGACTGCATTGTGCAGAAAAAATTTAGAAATAATATTTCATAAAAATGTAAAAAAATGCCAGAGAAGTAAGTAAGCTGTCATTTATATGTATTCATAAAGTCCAAGTGTAATATAATAATGTGGTCTAAGTTTAAATGTTAAAAAAAGAAATACATTTTAAGACATTTTGTCATACCAAAAGTGGACGTTTCTGTAGAATGTTTCTGTACTCTCATTTCACTGCTGGTTATATATGCTCTATATAATTGTCACATGTGCACTCTGTTCTGGACTCATTGTTGGACTTGTTGTTGTTCCATTTCCCACCACCAGTTAATCACCATGGCAACTGATCACCACAATCATCACACCCAGCTGTTCCTAATCACCCTCCTTGTTATCCCTTGTATATAAGCCCTGTGTTTTCAGTCCTGTGTTGTCTGGTATTGCTCATGTTATGTTGGTATATGTTCCTGTGGATTCCTGTTTATCTCCTAGTAAAGTCTTATAGTAACTCTATCTCCTTGTCGTGCGCTTGATGTACCAGCTACCGTAACAATAATTGTGCATGTGACAAATAAAAATCTTGAATCTTGAAAAAGAATGACCCATTAACTGTCCTCTGGGTTTTGATTAGGTCAGTGGAACTTATTAAAAGACAGGAAAATATGAGGTTAAAGTTAAAGACCAAGAGCGATAAGACAACAATGTCAATAAAACTGTGTGTGTGTGTTCATGCAGGTGAATGGGCAGAGACAGCATGACTGCAGTAAACAGAAAGCGAAGGAGATTCTGCACAAGACTGGCCAACAAGTGGAGATCTCTCTTCTGAGAAAGGGCTCACCATCTGAAACACAAACAACCCCCACCATGTCCACAATCTCCCAGAGACCCTTAACCCCTCTGGGTCTCCATCCCCCTCCTCTGCCTCCATGTCTACCAGAGCCAAAGCCAGTTCTGCCCCTAGGGAAAGTTTTCTGTACTGAACGCCGGGACCTCAACTTCAACAGAGAGTGCTGTTAGTGAAACTCTTGTCACTTCAGTTTATTTACACTCATTCACACTGTGTTTGATTCATGAGTTCTGTTTCACTTTGGCCCATTCTCTGTGTGAAGTCTCAGTAACTTTGTGGCCCTGCTTTGATTCTAATAACAGCTTCTGTTTCTGTTTGCTCTTTCTATGACCTCAGTTGAGTCAAGGCAAGCCTGTTATTTAGAGTTCAAGATGGAGATAGAAACCACCGGTCCTCATGTAAAAACAGAACACATTGTGTATTCTAGGTTATTTCAAATTTAATGTCTATGGACTAATTGATTATCACACATTTTGACTTGTACCTCAGATTTGTTAGTACACTGGTAAAACATCTACTATAATATACTGAAATATTTCATATTTAATATTTATAAATATTTAATTAATATAAATATTTAAGCATTGCTTGCAAAAAAAATTTTAAGAATACTTTATGTATTTTTGAAGGGTTTTTAATACAGAAAGATGCTTTTTGTAGGCACAAGCTGTAATTCCGGCATTTATCAGCAGACACAAATCATGCAAACCATGCAAATCAGTTAAATTCTTACCAAGTTAACTTGTGTTTAATGTAGTCTGGGATATTTTTTCTTGCATAGTTTTGTTCATGTTGGCAACTGTCTAATCAGCGTCTTAGCTACCAAGTAACAGATAAATTCTTTTATTTTAAAAACTGTTGTTTAATTGAAAGAATTTGACATAAAGAAGGTATGGCAAGCATTTTATAAACTTTTATTTATTAGCAATGTGACACTTTGAAATTTTGTTTCAGTTTGTAAATTATCTGATGAAGAGGAGAAAACATTGAAGGAGAAGTGGCAAAGCAAACTGGGTCCTCAAAATGAAGTGATGGTGCGTCTCATTTGTATTCTCTCCTGTTTAGCTGACAGTTATTTTCTACAGCTGAGATTTGTGAGTGTGTCTCCGCATATGTCTATGTTCAGTATGTGTCTCTCTATCTATCTATCTATCTATCTATGCTAACGTGTTTATACTGTATTTACATTGTATTATGTATGTATGCAGGTGGCCCAGGTACAGAAATTCATTGAGAGCGGTGGTCTTGGTGTGAGTTTGGAGGCTAAGGATGGCCATCACTATATCTGCTCTATACTGCCAGAGGGTCCGATGGGACAGACAGGAATCATACAGCCTGGAGACGAACTGATAGAGGTTCACATTATACTATAATTAAAAGGGGATGTCTGCATATTCATGTAGAATACATCACATACTTTTACCCATACAAACACTATAGAATGTATATACTTGAAAAAATAAAAAATAAAATAAGCTAATGGATATTTGGTTAGACTTCAAAGTCAAACAAGCATTACACACAGATAATACTGTTGTTTATAGATTACGCTGTTGTAATCCCTTATCATAAACCCTGCTAACACATGCATGCATAATGACCAAAAGTACTCATCTTTCTTTCTGCAATCTGTTTTTTATGCAAAGGGCTTTATTCAATGCTGGCTGCACATGAATATCAATCATGACAGCTGCTTAAAAATAGCCCTTTCTGTCAGTAGAAAAGCCCATAGGATCAGTTCTGCAGAATAAGCGAGTTGATGTGTTTGTTCTTTCTGTAGGTGAACGGGTTCTCTCTGATTGGTGAGACACACAAGGAAGTTGTGAGCTTGCTTAAGGAACTTCCTGTGAATGTTCGTGTGGTTTGTAGTCGGCTCATCCCAACCACAGTCATTGAGGAAGACGATGATGATGGTGATGATGTACAGCTCACCCTCAAGGAGCTACTAGCAGAATTTAATGAAAAGGTTTGTGTTTGTGCATCATTGTCACAGATCCCTTGTTCCTTGGACTCCAATTCCCATGATCCTCCTGTCTCCACACCTGCACTCACTTCCCTCGTCATCTCCCCATCATCACCGATCATCATCACCTGGACTTCCTCGTCAGCACTCCCTATATATATGGACTCACTCCCTTCACTCCTTGTCTGTTCTTAATGTTGGTTAATGTGATGTTGTGGCTTCGCTCCTTCGTTAGTAAATAAATACTCATTATTGTGGATCTCTGGGAACGTCTCATCTTTACTGCACAAGCATCCGTAACAGAATACCAGACCTTAACCGCTGGATATCCACAAGGAGGATGGGGATTTTCCTGACTCCCGTGAACCCAGAGTCTCTCCAGGCGGAGGACCGGCTATGCCGTTTGCGGCAGAGTGGCAGACCGTTGGAGAGGTATGTGGAGGAGTTTCTGGAGGTTTCTTATNGAAAATGCGCTTAATTGTACTTGATTGTGCACCTGTAGTGTACTTGAAATTAAATTAAATTAAATTAATGAAATATACTTTATTGTCCCTGGTTGGGAAATTTGGAGTTGACTCAGAACCAACATTCCAACACTTCAAATCTTAAAAGTACATTTTTCAAAAAAAAAAAAAAAACTGTTCTTGCAGATAAAAAGCTACTTAAAGAGAGTACTCTTTCATGAATTTGTTTCTTAACACACTTAAAGGGTTCACCCAAAAATGAAAATTCTGTCATTTATTACTCACCCTCATGCCGTTCCACACCCATAAGACCTTTGTTCATCTTCGGAACACAAATTAAGATATCCGAGAGCTCTCTGACTCCTCCATAGACAGCAATTTAATTACCACTTTCAAGGCCCATAAGCTACTAAAGGCATTGTTAAAATAGTTAATGTGACTACAGTGATTCAACCTTAATTTTTATGAAGCGACAAGAATACTTTTTGTGTGCAAAAACAAAACACAAACAGCGACTTTATTCAACAATATATACTCTTCTGTGTCATTCTTGTACACTATTTACGTTCAATGCTTCCGTGTTCTATGTCAGAACAGAAGAGAAGATAGTGTTAAATAAAGTCATTGTTTTTGTTTTGTTTTTGCATACAAAAAGTATTCTCATCTCTACATAACATTAAGGTTGAACCACAGTCATACCTCTCAGATTTCATCAAAAATATCTTAATTTGTGTTCCGAACACAAATGAAGGTCTTACAGGTTTGGAACGACATGAGGGTGAGTAATTAATGACAGAATTTTCATTTTTGGGTGAACTAACTCTTCAAGTACACTTTTAAAAAGTGGACTCATTGTCAAATTAAAACTTTTTCTTTAACGTATGTTTTAAATCATGTTCTAATAATCTTTTGACACTTATTAAAGCACATGTAAAGTTTTTCTTCTGTGGCACACAAAAGGAGAACAAAGTATGAAAAAATTTACTAGGCATTCTTTTATGAGGAATTACAATGAATAGAGGCTGGAGCTTTGAAACTTCAAAAAGGACAAAAAAAGCACTATTAAAGTATCATAAAATGGTACTGAACGCAGAATGACTTGAGCGACAAATCAAAATCGAGTATTCCCAAGAAATATGTAGTAATATAAAGTATACAAAAAGATAAATTAAATATAAATGTATACAAATGAGCAAACATGATTCCACTTTGCAAAATAACCCTGATTTGTCCACTTTTTCTCACAGGCTGAGCAGAACTCATTTGGGAGCCGGAAGACAAAGCCTCCTGTGCTATCTCATCAGGCCATGTGGGAGAATGAGATTCAAGTCTATGAGCTGCAGAAAGGCGATTCTGGCCTGGGATTCAGTATACTAGACTACCAGGTATGTGTTTATATACCAGTACCACCATAACAAGAGAGCAGTAGTAGAGTATGAGCTCCACATCACTTGGTTTGGGGAGTCCCAGTTGGTTTGAACTACTTCTACAACATGGCAGCAGTGTTTCCTAATTTATTACTATTCTTCTCTTTCTCTCTTGCGCTGTCACTTTCTGAAACTCTCTCAGGACCCCATGAACCCAGGGCATACTGTGATAGTGATCCGCTCTCTTGTAGCAGGCGGTTTGGCAGAGAGAGATGGCCGCTTGTTGCCAGGCGACCGGTTGATGTTCGTGAACGGGACTGACTTGAGCCACGCAAGTCTGACTCAGTCTGTTCATGTCCTGAAAAGCACTGCTTTGGGCACTGTACGCATTGGAGTTACCAAACCTTTACCAGTAAGTATCTCCATTCACTTCACAATCAGTACCATTCACAAGCCAGACAGCAACAATCACAACCTTAAGCAGTGTAGGAGAAACCTAGAATCCAAGATGTTGTATGTCTATGAAGGTTCTGTGCACTGATCTATATAAATGTTAAATAAATCAGTGGTTCTGAGTCACCTAGATCAACATAGAATGTCAAGTGAAGTTTTATTAAGAGAATTCAATCTGACATGTATAATTTGCAGCATAATACGCATATTCGTCATTTATCAGTGACAAATGGCTTCTTTGACGCCTGAACGAGTATAAAAGTATAAGTATATTAAACTACAGTTTCTTCAGCTACAGGCATTTTTATGTCCAAGAGGTTGAACTTGAGTTTTATTATTCTGTGAAACATTTTACCATACCTTCATTATGTTTTTGTTTTTTTTCTATTTTTCAAATGCCTTTTACCCAGATTTTCATAAAAATCCATTGGTACAAAATATTGATTATTACTTTTTTAAAACTATGATAACAAAAATATGTGATTTATGTGTATAAATATGTGTATTTATTTATTTTTTACACAAATTATATCTGTCCATCAGTTGTGGAGTCATGTAATTTGTTTTATTATAAGTTTAATAATATACAATAGTTATGTTAGTATACTTTTTTCATGTGAAGAAAAATCAAGTAAAATATTCTTACTTGAGATCAAAATATTTTATTATTTATTGTTATTAATTATTATTAATAATAGTTTCCAATCAAGCTGTAATTAGTGTGAAACCTTTTCATTTTATTTAATTGTGTGTATTTATTTAAATGTATTTAGAATACATAAAGTGCTAGCTATGAAATTCCCAAGACAAAGTATTCAGTCCTTATATTCTTATTAAAAAATATTTAAAATGTCATCACCACCATCATCATCACTTCCACCATAGAATGAATGGTAATTTGTGAATTGGCAGACATGACTTCAGGACGTGACTTCATTCACCATTCCGGAAAATATTTTCCTACAGTGTATGTACATGTGCATGTGTACAGACATTGATGTAGACAATTAAAATTGTGTTTTATTTGAGTTTAATTTCTAAAAGATCCAAAGTGCCCACAGAAGAAGCACTCTATTATGTACTGAAAATGTTCTTATTTGTTTTAGAATATCACAGTGTTGCCTGTGTCATCTTGTATATTCCAAGTCAGTTTTAGTGTTTATGATCTGAGCTCTGGGTATTATTTTAGAGTATTATTAGTGTAGATCTACTTTAATCTGGTGGTGGTCTTTGTTTTTAGACTCCCTTTTGTGAACCGGGTCTCAGTAACTGTGGCTCATGAGTCTCTGGTTACTGGAATCTTTCAATAATTAATGTCTCTTGAATTCTAACACCAGCCTCCTAAAACAAGAGGTGCGTTTGTGTTTATGTGTCCCGCGGCTTAGCTAGTCCTGGGGAAACGTCTTTTCTGTTTCTTATTGGAGTTAGGAATCTGCGGAGTGCATATGTGATTGTATCCAGGCAGAGAGTTGAGTGGGACAAGAGTTTTGAGTGGGAGATTTAATATAGCCTTGTCATTGACAGGAAAATGACACCCAGGACACAGGAGCTGATGTAACAGGCAACTGCCACTCAGAACATAACAACCAGCACGGCACTTTGCAGGTGGGCTACATACTTGCTTTACCTGTTATAATACTAATGTGATCTGTTTCATAACAGTTCTGTGGTGTCGTAACATCTGACCAAACGTAAACCAGCTGCTTTTCACATTTGTTTTTCAAGCTTAAACTTGGTAGATTTGTTGGTTGTTTAAAGCAAAGTCTAAAGTTTAGATTTCCCACTTCAAAATGATAGACTATTATGGTGTCCCACAGCAGTTGATTTTGTAAACAGTGGTGGTTTTGAATTAGTTGCACTTAAGCAGTTAGTAGGCCAAAGAGAAAGTTTTTTTTCCACTGACCTAATTTAGTGTGGTCATTCTAGCTGCCAGGGTTTAACTGGGGAGGATATTTGTTGACAGGATTTGTGTGACATCATCTCTTATTCACATGATGGTTTTGGTTTACTCAAGAAGTACGTAGCACTTGCCGTCTGATTGGCTTGCCGTGTTGAGAGCACATCTGAACACTTTGTTATTGACTATGAAACGTTTTGCTACTTTTGCTAATGGTAAACAAATTGTTTGTTGTATTTATCATCTATTTTACAGTATTTTTACTATAAAATCATTTTCTTCCCATAAAAAAAGGTAATTTAGCTGCCTTTTTCTTATACATTGGTGAGAAACACTGCAGGTTATTCCACTTATGTGTCGCCACATGGAGTTCTGGGGGGGAGGAAACAGTCATTAGAATAAGTGCAATATTTACAATAAACTATCAATATTCTTAGGGATTAATAATGATTTTATGTAATTTCTTAATCATTTCTATATCTACTAATACATTTTTAACATTTCAAGTTGTATTAATTAGCCTAGTTAATGTATTATGAACAAGGATGAATTAAAAATGAACAATCATATATTTCTAAATTACATTAAGCTAGATTAATAAAGGCTATAAAAATGTTAATTGTTAGTTCATAAAACCTGACGCATTTACTAATGTTAACAAATTTAATCTTATTGTATATTGTCATTACATTCTTACATCATTTATCGTGTGCTTACATACAGTTCAAAAGTTTGGAGTATTTATTTTAAGGAAGTACTTTTATTCAGAAAGTGTGTATTGAAGTCAAGTGACAGTAAAGCCATTTATAATGTTACAAAAAATATATATTTCAAATGATGTACTTTTGAACTTTCTATGCATCCTATTCATCATAAATCCTGAAAAAGGTATCACAGTTTCCAAAAAAATTAAAAATAATAAAAAATATTAAGCAGCATAACTGATTTTAACATTGATAATAATAATAAATGTTTCTTAAGCACCAAATCAGAATATTAGAATGATTTCTGAAAGATCATGTTGCACTGAAGACTGAAGTAATGATGCTAAAAATTCAGCTATTTTTTAAATATATTAATAGAAAAAACTGTTATTTTAAATTGTAATAATATTTATGTTATAATTCAGTACAATATTACTGTTTTTACTGTATTTTTGAACAAATAAATGCATAATTCTTTCAAAAACATTAATAATTCTCACCCACCCAAAAAATCTTTAAAGGTTGTGTGTTTTTTCTATATTCATCTGAAAGAAATATGTTTATATTTTGCATTAAACAAGTTATTACATTATTAATTCAATAATCTATGCAATTATTAACAATTGTAACTATTTATTAAGCAATAATAGCTGTTTTTTATGGAATGATAGTATATTTACTCACCAAATACATTTCCCATACATTTGGCCCTTGTCAAGATGTCATTTTGGACCCTGGCTATGCTCTGGGTTTGATACATTTGAGCCATTGGATTTGGTAGAAGACTGTGAACGTTAGAAAATTGCATTTCTTGTCTTAACAACAAGAAATGTATCTGACATCATCTGTTGACGACTTTAAAAAAAAGTGCAAGAAATTGCTCATCAGAGGATTGTTCTTGTTGCTATGAATGTCATTCAGTCACACATTTGCTGGCACCGAGTCGCCTGGGATGTCTCTCGAGATCTGGATGCCTGTGTACTAAATAAACACTTTCAATGCTGGAAATGAAGCATTGCTGAAGGACAGATGTTTAAAAGGGTTCTTAGCAGCTCCAGAGATTTTTTTTTTTGCTTTCCGTTTACCACATATGCAAAGAAAATAGGCCATTTTACTGAGTAAAGATGCCTGATGCTTTTCTCTGTCTGTGTTCCAGACAAATTCCCACTGTCAGAACAGCAAGATGGAGGCTGATGCAAAAACCGTCTCCATCCCCACAAGTGGCTATGAGAGAAGCATAACTATAGTCAGGGGAAACTCCAGTCTGGGTATGTTAACCCTGTTCATTACACTCTTCCTGTCTGTCTTCTTATACATCCTCAGTATGTTTCACAGAGAAGTGAACTCTGTGAGAGACCTGTAAAACATGTGTTTGCATGTGTGTTGTATAGATGTTNTACAGTTTGTACAGTATAAAAACCATTACGCCTATGGAGAGTCCCCACTAAGATAGCAAAACAAACCTGTGTGTGTGTGTGTGTGTGTGTGTGATGCAGCTCTGGGTGTGGATCTTAAAACACATCTCACAAACCTTCCCAGATGAAACTAAACATGCATTATATTACGTAGGGATGTAAAATTTTGTATTAGTATATGATATGATGTTTTACATATCTTTTTGCTATCTAGCATGTACTTTAGTTTGTATTTTTGTATGTATGGTTTTAAAGAGTAGTGATTTTTTTTTTCTTTTTACAGATGTTTTCAGTCAAGTCAAAATATACACAATGCATTGCAGAGCTCAACAAAAATTTTTTTTTGCTGGCCCTGTTGGGCTAGTAGTAAATTTATACTTGCCCTACCATTATTTTCCCAGTTCCTGACACAATATTTATATTTACTTATTACATTGAAAAGTAAGATATTATTAAGTAGATATTATTAAGATCAAATCTGAATATTAGAATGATGTGTCATGTGACCATGAAGACTGGAGTAATGATGCTGAAAATTCAGCTTTGCCATCAAAGGAATAAATTACAGTCTTTAATATATGTGACCCTGGACCACAAAACCAGTCATAAGTCGCACGGGTATATTTGTAGCAGTAGCCAACAATACATTGTATGGGTCAAAATTATTGATTTTTCTTTTATACCAAAAATCATTAGGTTATTAAGTAAAGATCATGTTCCATGAAGATATTTTGTAAATGTCCTACAGAAAATATATCAAAAATGTATTTTTGTGAGTGGATATGCATTGCTAAGGACTTCATTTGGACAACTTTAAAGGCGATTTTCTCAATACTTAGATTTTTTTGCACCCTCAGATTCCAGATTTTCAAATAGTTATCTCGACCAAATATTGTCCTAGCTTATTTATTCAGCTTTCAGATTTAAATTTCAAAAAAATTACCCTTATGACTGGTTTTGTGGTCCAGGGACACATATTGAAATAGAAAAGTTATTATAATAATATTGTAAATATATTTTATAATATTACTGTTTGTACTTTATTTTTGACCAAATAAATGCAGCATAAAATGATGGCATACAGTGATTTGTTCAAAATTTTTGCCCATTTTTACTAGTGCATCTAAGATTTTTACAAATCAATCACTCACAATTTTAACAAAACTTTATCAATGTCAGCTCCATAACTTTACACTGGAGATGTATTTTAGCAGAATTTGCAACACTAATGTTGAATAAATCACAGAATACATGTAGGGTAAGTGGCAGTCCTGTCAGCTGCCCTGAAGCTCTCACACTGGCCTCAGGCCATCCAAATTGTTGAGCCCTGCAGTGTATTTATTGGCAAAATCATAAGGCTCAGTGAAGAATATAGAAGTCATGGTTTCCCATTAAAACTTGATCTTTCTCTTTTTCTTTCTTTTTGATCAAGTATTTATTCCAATGAATATTCATCCAGTTTGACACAAAGCTCTGCATGAGTGTTATTTAATTCATCAATTCCAGCATCTCATTTCATCATAATTTTTTTTTAATTGACGTTACAGTCAGTTATTTATGAGTCAGTTATTTATGTTGGATGATGGAATAGAGATCATAAATCGTGATGTGTTGTGTTTCTTATTGTGTGTCTTTTGTTCTGGTGTTCTCTTGTGTCATCTCTGTCCTGTGCTGTGCTTTACATGGTCAGATGTGCACTGCTGTAACTAGCGCACTATGATTGTACTGTAATTTGACTGTTCAGACAAGAAACATGATAAATGAATGTTCAAATTGAAAATAAAAACTTCAAAATCAATGAATCTCAAATTCTTTACGACCATAGTGTTGTCTCCATGTTTGGTGTGTGTTTCCTTGCATGTTAGCTCTCATGTCTGTTTATGTTGCATGTCTTCTCTCTTTGCATGGACTCCTAATTATATATTAATCAGCTTCATATTATATTTAATATAGGCTTGCTTGGTGCATTTTTCAAATTGAGAGCAATTTAGACAGATTTATAACAGCTAAAAAGTAGTACAAAGCCAACCAGTCACTTTACACCCACAGTGATGTCAACGGCATGGTTTGACGTTCATTATGTAGAAAATAAGCTCAGCTTAATAATCGTAAAATGAATTGTTGAAGGAACACGCTGTGATTTTAATACAACACTGAGTCAAAGCCACCACTTAATATGCCATGAAGGTGAGTGAGGGGTTTTAAGACCCTCTCAAATGACTCTGCATGGTGCGCCGACACTTTTCATTTTTCATTGTTGCTTAGAAAAAATTTCACATTGCTTTGAATAAGAGAGTTTGAATCTGTAAGACAGACAGTTGAGAGGTTCATGGGGTATGGAAATGACAAATAGCGGATGATGATATTCTATTGGTAGTTTTAAAGAAAGGGAATGTGGTTAAACTTCACTGTCACACCCACACCAACTGTCACACTTTAACTCACACTTTTGTTGGTTATGATTAAATAAAAATGACGGTAACACTTTAGTTTAGGTTCTTTTAACTAGCTGCTTATTAGCATGCATAATACTAGAATATTGGCTATTTATTAGTACTTATTAAGCACATATTAATGCCTTATTCTGCATTCTTAACCCTACCCAATACGTAAACTTAACAACTACCTTACTAACTATTAATAAGCAGTAAATTAGGAGTTTATTGAGGGAAAAGTTGCAGTTAATAGTTTATATGTGTTCCCTATACTAAAGTGTTACCAAAATGACTAAATATATATACATTTAACTCATATGGGAGGGCCCAGGGCTGATTATCACACTTTTTACTTCAGTGAATATTTTTCGGTGTAGGTTTATTTTAGAAAATCTATTTCTGTACAGACACATACCTTATAGTCTTGGCTGCAAAAACGCAATTTCCACTGTTATTGCCCACAAAAAGAGAAAAAAGAAAAAATGATACAGATTGACCTTTTTACACTCTATGGGCTAATTTGTGCTGATGGAACCTGCCATTAGTCAGCCTATAGGCTTAAAATGTAAACAGTATAACAATTATTAAACAGCAAAGAGATTAAAGGTAATGAACAAAAATATCAAATCAAAATACATTAGACAACTTGTGACAAAAAAAGCACATAGCCTGAGGCTACTGTGTACATGTGTGCATGACACGTGTGTGTGTGTGTGTATAGGAATGACAGTGAGTGCTTTAAGGGATGGTTCAGGCATCATAATCCGCTCTGTGGTTCATGGCGGGTCGATCAGCAAAGACGGGAGACTGGCAGTGGGGGATGGAATCGTTGCCGTCAATGGAGAATCCACCACCAACCTGACCAATGCACAAGCAAGAGCTATGCTACGCAGACATTCACTGATTGGACCTGATCTCAGGTGCACACACACACATGCACACACATGCATACACAATTACCAAGCTTTGGCTAAATGTGGATGTAACATTGATTTCTAATTGTTTTATATATGTGACCCTGGACCACAAAACCAGTCATAAGGGTCATTTTTTTTAAATAGAGATTTATACATCATCAGAAAGCTGAAAAAAAGAATTGATATGGTTTGTTAGGATTGGACAATATTTGGTCGAGATAACTATTTGAAAATCTGGAATCTGAGGGTGCAAAAAAATCTAAATATTGAGAAAATCACCTTTAAAGTTGTCCAAATGAAGTCCTTAGCAATGCATCTCCACTCACAAAAATAATTTTTTGATATATTTACGGTAGGAAATTGACAAAATATCTTCATAGAACATGATCTTTACTTAATATCCTAATGATTTTTGGCATAAAAGAAAAATCGATAATTTTGACTCATACAATGTATTGTTGGCTACTGCTACAAATATACATGTGCTACTTATGACTGGTTTTGTGGTCCAGGGTCACATATAGCTAATTTAAATGACTACAGGATAACAATAACATTATAATATTTATAATACATCTAAAATAAAATGTATTACATTATATTAAACAATTAGTGTTATTTTTATTTCCACAAAATAAGTTTGCTCGGATATAAATGGACAAACAAACACATTTTTATTGCAAAAGTTTGGGGTCTGTATGTTTTTTTGTGTTTTTTTTTATGTTTTTGAAGGAAATCTGTTGTGCTCACCAAGGCTGCATTTATTTTATCAAATATACAGTAAAAACTAATACTGTGAAATATTATTACAAAAATTTGAATAAACTGTAAAATGTAATTTACTCCTATGATGGCAAAGCTCTTTAGTTTTACATGATCCTTCATTTGGTGCTCAAGAAACATTTCTCATTATTATCAATGCTGAGAATAGTTATGCTGCTTAATATTTTTGTGGAAACCATAAACATTATTTGAAATATAATTTTTGTAACATTAGAAATGATTTTACTGCCACTTTTGATCAATTTAATGTATCCATGCTGAATAAAAGTATTGATTTCTTTAAAAAAAAAAAATTAAAAAAGCATGCTGACCCCAGACTTTTGAATGGTAGTTTCAAGTTAAAACTATTATTTTTCAATTTTCAGTCTTTAATCTTTATTTATTATGTGTAAGTTGGAGAGAGAAAATTAATTTTAAAAGATGTAAAAAAAGGTGATGTTCTCGCAAGAAGCACATTTCATTTGTTGTTGGATTTATTTCAGCAATACAGCTTCAGTCAAACCATTTTTTGCTTGTTCTTGTGTGTTTTGGTGTATTTCAGTGTGATGTACGTACCTGCTGCCTTCCTTGACATGCACAGAGCCAGCTACGCCCAATCAAAAGAGGAAATGGAAATACACAGAACAGCTACTGTCCAATCCAGGCACTCACAGAACCTTCCTTTTAAACCCCTGTAAGGAATCTGAGATTATTATTTTTTTTGTCTGTTTTGTTGTTTCTTATGGTGTTCTAATGTATATTTGTTTTGTGTTAGAGAATGCATTTCTGAACAACGAAGCACAGTAGATGGTAAAGGAGTGAAAGGAAAGACTCAAGCAGAAGAAGAAAATGAAAGAATAGATAACCACAGTCAAATAGAACAAAGAGAGAATGGTGAAAGACTGGAAAAAAAGATAAAGAATGAAAAAACGGCCTTGAAGACTGAGAACGGACAAAGACGAGGGAGAGAAAAAGACAGACGAAAAGATGAAAAAGAGACAAATGAGAAAGATCGTAACTCATGGAGTCAGCCTAGAAGGTATCACATAAATAATAAAATAGTGCAGCATTCACATTTAGTATGTTCATGTGTAATGGTGATGTTTTTATTTGTCCTAGAGTAACATTATTTAGGGCTGGGGGCACGTGCCTTGGCTTCAGTGTGGTGGGGGGACGTGGTATGGGCAGTCGACTGAGCAATGGAGAAATGAGACGGGGCATCTTCATAAAGCATATCTCGGAGGACAGTCCTGCTACACGCGATAGCACTCTAAAAAAAGGAGACCGAATTCTTCAGGTGTGTGTGTGTGTGTGTGTGTGTGCATGTGTTTTTATTATGGAGTCGCCTTTAACTATGTTCTGCTCTACTTTAATGCTTATTCTAGCTACTCACTTAGACAAGAAGACAATGTCTGAAATACCAATAACAGAAAAGACTTGCTCAAATAATGACACAGCAGGTTATTTGTACAGAAAACATTAAAGAAACTGGCAGACAATAATAATGTTCAGAAGAACTCCAATTATTTCTTGGACGTAAATCAAAACACTTAATTTTAAGGTGTCCTTGTTACTGTGTAATTAATTACACATATAAGTACTGAGTAATATTAATTAACAGCATGTACTTATTATAGGGTTAAGGTTTGGTTTGGGGTTAGTTGCTTGTAATTATGAATTTTTTCGCTGTTAAGTAACAAGGGCACTAAAAAAAGAGTTACCCAAAACACAAAACAGAATATAATTAATATCCTTGCAGATTTGATGCCATGAACCTTGAAAACTAATCCTATGATTAATCCTATGACTCTACTTGAGGGGGAGTAAATTATGACAGAATTTTCGTTTTTGGGTGAACTATCCCTTTAAATGCAATTAACATTTTATTAAGTGTCTCGAAACATATTTAATTAGCACTTAAGTATATTGGGTAAAACTATATTTTATGGTGTAGTTACATGTTACATGTACTTACTATAATAATAACAGTAAATTATGCAGAATTACAAGCAACTACCCCTCTAACTTAAACCATATAGTAAGTGCATGTAGTTCATTAATGTTATGCAGTACTTATTTGTGTAATTACATTGTAACAACATCATCTTAAAATAAAGTGTAACTGTATATTCTCTTAATTTGTATTATTTCTGTAATATGTACTCTTTCTTTTCTTTCTTTTTTGGCATTTTGGAGCTTGACAGCCCCAGTTCTCATTCACTTTCATTATATTGAAAAGGTCAGGCCAAGAGATTTTTCAAAAATTCACTTTTTGTGAAAGGAAAATAATACAGGTTTGAAACAACTTCAAAGTGGGTAAAAAAAAAAAATCACAAACAGATAGTCAGATTGGAGTTGGTGATTTTACTCTGCTCTTGCCATTTTTGTGTGATATATTCATCAGACAGCCTGAGGCTGAGACTAGTTAGTGTTGATGAACAGTGATGGAAATTGGATGATGTATAATGATCTCCATCTGCTGGTCATAATAAGCTAATGCATCACTCCTACTCTGACCTAAATAAACTTGATAACAAGATTAGTTTAAAGAAAATCTGGGGCAAACTGGTTTACTTGAAAGTAGAAGTATATTGAAAGGAATGATAAGCTCTGGAGAAAGAACTTCACACATTGCATTTTTAATGTGTGTGTTGGCAGGTTCAAGGTGTAGATGTGAGTGATTTTACTCATGAAGAAGCCGTTGAGGCAATTCGTCAGGCAGGAGACAGAGTTGAGCTACTAGTGCAGAGTCCTCAGGTAACACAGAGATACACGTGCACTCACATAATCACTTTACAAAAAATACTCATACTCAGTGCTAGAATATACACTAGATAATACAAAACAAGAGTACATAAAACATTTATTTCTATGCCCAGTTTTCAGCCCCTGGCAACTGCACTGAAGATGACAATGTATCAAAACCACATTTTCAAAATCATCAGGTATGTTTCTGCTTTTGCTATTGTATCATTAGTGTCTTTTAGGTGATGTATATGCTAATATAAAAGTCTATCTCCTCTTTAGGAATCCAAGATCCCCAATAATCTATCCCCAACCTACCCCTTCAGTCCCATTCCCTTTAAGGTCTGTAATGTTTGTTTGCATAGTAATAATCTAATATATGTAAATAAGTTACATACACTCAAAAAATGAATTGTTGGATTTACTTAAAAAAACAGCGTCAAGTGGTTCCACGCAACTATATTGTTTAGTTTACAACAATTTAGTTGTATGAACAAAAGAAATTGAAGTAAAGCTGACAAAAAAATATATATATTTGAGTTAATACAAATCATTTGAATTTGTCACTGTTACATAATATTTATATGTGCAGTTTACTTAATAATATTATGTTCAATTTATAAAAGTTTTTTACATAAGGTGAACACATTTATTGACTTAATTTACCTTATTAAATTAACCATTTGCTCTACAAAATGCACTCAAAATAACTCATTATGTCAACATTAATTTGTGCATTTCACTTAACAAACACTTATTAAGTAAAGCTGACAATACTCAATTTTAGTAAACAACTCAGATAAATTAAGTTCATGTAGTTACATGAGTTTTTTAAGTAATGTGAACAAGGATGGTTTGAGTGAAACTAACAACAGTGAAAGTTCATATTTTTGAGTGTATTATCTGCATCTGAAAAAAGTAATTAATATGGTTAAAGTGTAATGTACTTACAAGCATTTATGGTAAACTAAAAAAAAACTAAAATACTTGGTCATTTCTTAAAACTTGCATGTTATGTATTTAAATACATTACTAATTGCACATTTGTATTGATGAAGCTGCGATTTAGTACATTAAAAATACAGTAACTTTAAATGTAATATCAAATAACACACTACAGTTAAAATGGTCATAATAAGTACTTTATATGAACTTAAGTATGTTAGTCAACACACCAAAATAAGTATGAGGAAGCATGATTTGAAACAAATGAAAAACATGAAAATTTACATGAAAATGTACTTTAAAGTAATACTTTTAATCTGACATTATTACAAAGTGCACTTTTTAAATATACTTAAGTGTGTTAAGAAACATGGTCATAAAAGTGTTCACACCAAAGACGATAACTATAACGATATAGTTCTAAAACAATTTTCTAATTGTAAAAGAATTGCAGAGCCCACACCACAACTGTAATGATAATGGCACAGTGAAACGATATCATTGGATTCAACCTTTTTTTTCTCCAGCTGATGAACGATAAAAACAATGACAGCCAATCAGAATCCATCCTGCTAAAAAGAACTCAAGCATTTAAAGCTGCAGACAACAAAACTGCAACAAGCTTATAAACAGAACGATATTCCACTGGCGTGGACGCTAATATAGTTACTGTTACAGTTATCTTTATCGTTCTTGGTGTGAGAGAAGTGGCCTTTTATTTCAGTAATATTATATTATCTGCAAGCACAGTTTTTTTGTTTTTGAAGTTTTGAAGTAGGCTATACTACAGGTGCATATTCAATACACCTACAAGCTTTTTCAGAAGGGTAAATAGCAATAAAACACATTTCCTGATCCATGTGGTGACAAAAATCTGATCAAGGCTTTTTTTTATCTTTACATGATTTTCAGTGAAAATAAACTTTGTTTACCATGTTTCTTTACACAAATTAAATTGCTGCATCAGTATTTATTAAAAAGAAAATATATTTTTGGATTGTCAGATTTTTGTACTACTATTGAGCAGAAGAGAAAAGAGAACTGATTAAATAATGTATTTTCTGAACAATATAATCACTCTTTATGTTGCTTTTGTAGCGTACAGAAGACTGGAAGTTGGGGAAGCCTCCACATTTAGTTCCTCCCCTCCTGAAACTGCCCTCTAGGCCAGTCAACATACAAACAGATGGAGTGCAGAAGGTTCCTGAGAGACCACCCCTGCCAGAAGAGGCTTCACATCATCACAGCGAGCAGGAGCAAGCCTCTTACTGGAGTATGTTTGTGTGTGTCTGTGTGCGGCTCAGGTTTTACCTGCTAAACTAAGGGGACCAAATGTCCCCTAAAGACAGTCAATCCTGAAATCTCCTACATTGTGAGGAGCAGGGAACCATCCCCACAAGGAAAACTGCTTAATAAGAAAGGTTTAAATTAGCCTTGAGAGTAAAGCATAGGGGATCAAAAATATCCTTAGCTCAGAATACAAGCCATTGCCTCTATTAGCGTGTCCATTAATGTCTGTATTGTTTTGTCTGGATGTTTTTACATGTTTGTGTTTGTGTAAGCAGGCCGTATGCAGCAGAGGTATGGCAGTCTGCCTGGAGAGCTTCACATGTTTGATCTGGACTGTGGCTCATACAGCTCTGGACTGGGACTGTGTTTGTCAGGAAACAGAGATGGAGTGCGTGGAAGAATGAGTGTGTACGTGTCAGAGATCAAACCAGACGGGGCTGCTGCTGCAGATGGTCGGGTCAGAGAGGGAGATGAACTACTGGAGGTGAGAACGACCTTCTGAACTCTGACTGAACAACATAAACATTTCATTTGGTCTTTAAAATTATTTCAGACTTATTTTTAATTAATTAGCAAGCAAACCCATTCACTTTATCATGATGCACAGGAGACAGCAGGCCAGTGTAAATTGTGACAATTTCAGCAAACACTGATTTTGATGTGAGAATGTCTAATATTTTTCTAGTGTTTGATGTCTTTGAATTCAAACTATTATTCATTTTTTCTGCAGGTTGTTGAATAAAAGTTACCATGAAAGACAGATGCTTATACTGTCACTGGTAGCAATGTACCATACAAGATTTTATTGTATGGTTGGAAATGATTGTAACTAAAGTAATGCAACAGAATTTGTATTGGTGAAGTGTTATAATATTTAATTTATTGAAATAATAAAAAGAAATCATTATAATTTTCAATGAATGCTCATTTAATAAATATTTTAATTAATAAAGGGTTAGTTCACCCAAAAAATGAAATTTCTATCATTATTATGACACCCTCATGTCGTTCCAAACCCGTTAGACCTTCTTTCATCTTCTGAACACAAATTAAGATATTTTTGATGAAATCCGAGAGTTTTTTTTATCCCCCATAGGCAGCAACATAATTACCACATTTAAGGTCCAGAAAAGTAGTAAAGACATGGTTAAAATAGTTAGCGTGACTACAGTGGTTCAACCTGAATGTTATGAAGCGACGAGAATATTTTTGTGTGCAAAACAAACAAAAAAAATCACTTTATTCAACAATTTCTTCTCTTCCGTGTCAGTCTCCTACGTTGTATAGACAGTCCAGGCTTCCAGGTTCTACATCAGAATGCCGGCTCAGTATTGTCCAAAGCTGTACACATGAGCAGCATGACGCATTCGTGTGATGCTGACACAGGAGCCGACCAATAATGAGTCGCCGTTCTGATGTAGAACCTGGAAGCTTGCACTGTCTATACAATGTATATTTCAGATAATTATAATCATTGTCATATCATTAGCAAATAAATACAATCAATCCCACTCAAACTTTTACTTTAAATACGCGTCATTTCTGATAGATATACGAATTAGTACAATATAAGAGTGAAAACTATTCAGTATTATCAACAAGAAATAAAGGAATTATAGTAGCACATTTTAATACTAGTAGTCTCTTATTTAAGTAGATTTTTTCAAATATCCACTTAAAAATTAAATAGATTTTTTAAGTGTTACCATTGTACGCACTTTTTTTGATTGATTGATAGATTGATTGATAGATTACAATTTGATAAATAGAATAAAACATTTAATAAAAATTTTTTTTTAAAGTGTTACCATTGTATGCACTTTTTTTGATTGATTGATTCAATTTGATAATTTGATTAGCCTTTTCTCTTTATGATTCTGTTAATGTTACATGTATTTTGGCACATATGAATGTTATAAAACATGGTATATAGATTTGTATTAGTCTGTGAGTTATGAAGGACAATGTAAAAATGTTACAGTTGCCCCCAGTTTCCTCAACATATCTAAAAAAGCAAAACTCGTGTAATTTGTCTCTTTTCAAAGGTCGAGGTTGTGTCTTCTTCATGGTAATGTGTATATTTTGCAGATAAATGGACAAGTGCTGTATGGACGCAGTCACCAGAATGCAACAGCAATCATCAACAATGTTCCAGCTAAAGTTAGGATTCTGCTCACAAGGTGAGACATTTTCACATGAATGCAGACTAACACAAGCTATCTTCCATGAATTTTAATATACTCATCATATACTGTAGGTAGCCTATGTATATTAATGTGATGTCCAAAAGTGTGAGACCACAATGAATATAAAATGTAAAAACAAAGGAAGAGATCCTGCAATATTTCTAGGTAATATTGCAGCGTTATTCTGTCTGAATTTTCAAATCAATATTTAACTCAAATTTTATGCTGATATTTATCATTTGTAATGAAAATACTGTGTGAAATTTTGAAATCAAACTAAAATATTTTCACTTAAGGTCTCAGACTTTTGGATCTTACTGTATTGTATATAAATGTGTCACATATTTTGATGCACATATTTAATTTTCTTCTCAGGAATAAAGATGTACAGAAACATATGACTACAGGACCAGTAATGGAGGCAATGAACACACACACACACACGCACACATAAATAAACTAAAATACTTCTTAAAACAGGAAAGACAATAATTATAGAGCTATGCTCGATTAACAAATCAAATCATTGTCAAAAAACATTCTGAACAAGTTCATTACAATATATTTGCATAGCTAGTTGCACGTTTGTTCATTGAAATTCTTTATTTTATTCTTTAATTTACTCTGAAATACTCTTTATCTTTATTTACCACATCTTCTGTATCTTATGTCATCTCATAACAGTTTTATCTTTTTAGATGGACAACTGTTCTGCTATATCTCCTGACATGCATATTAATATGATCAGAGAAGGTCAACATTCAGTTTTATCACAGGTAAAACAGTCAAATCAAATGTTAGACAAACACATGACACAAAATATCTTCCTGCTTCATTCTCTTTGTTCTCATGTTTCTTTTTGCCGATAGGATGGAAGGATCAGCAGAGAGGATAAACTGAAGTTTCGCTCCTCAGAGAGCCTCAACATCGGTCTTCCTGCTCCAATCAATGCCACATCCAATCATAAGCCTTGCTGTCATCCTGCCAGTCACTTGCCTCCCAGCCTCTGTACTCCTCCATCATCTGGCATTTCATCAGCTGATGAGAGCTGCCGCTGCAGCTCAACAGCCAATCAGAGTTCTCACACGGGGCCTCACAGCACTTCTTACTTGGCCCAGTGTTCTGTGAGCTCGGACCCCCTTACATGTCCCATAATACCTGGCTGTATAAATACAATTGATATCTGCAAGGGCACCACGGGGCTCGGCCTCAGCATAGTAGGAGGGTGCAACACACTACTGGTGAGAAGTTATGAAGGAAACTGAGTATATTAGACTTCAAAATGTTGCAACCTGAATATCAAATACCACAGTAATGTAATAGTTCACCCAAAAAGGATCATTTACTCACCCTCATGTCATTCCAAACCTGTATTTCTTCTGTGGAACACAAAAGGAGTTTAGCAGAATGTTCACACTGTGTTTTTCTTTACAGTGAATCTTTATGGTGAATCAGGCTGTCATACTGCAAAAAATTACATAAAGCACTTATCCAAAAGCAACTTTAAAATATACATTTTATCAGTTCATGCACTGCCTGAGAATTGATCCCAAGACCTTGGCATTGTTATTGCCGTCCTCTAGTGTTTGAGCTAATGGAATTCACCATAAAAGTGGCTCATGCACTAAAGTGAAGCCGTACAGTAGCTTTGAGTGGGAAACAGACTCAATTTAAGTCATTACTGATTGATTTTCTTTTTGAAACTACTCTTTATTTTATTATTATTTTTTTAATACTTACTCGTTTTTTGTTTGTTTTTGGAGTGAACTATCCCTTTAAAGAAACAGTCCAGGTCAAATACAGCTTAAGTTATGAGATTCTGTTGATAAGTGCAGGAAGTAATTTCAACATCTCTCAATTAAAAAAATAAAAATTATCACTTAAAGGTGGTACAGAGGATCTTTTCGTCGACTCATTTTTTTAAATGAGCGCATGCGTAAGAACAACCCCCCTCCTTCACAGCTCTTTTCGAGGGAACGCCTCCCAAAACTCGTGCACGAGTATTGGAACACGAGTGTTTACCACCGGCATTCGCTGTGTTATTAAGCCGGGCACACATTTAACGACTAGCTAAAACATTCTAAGACTATGCTCAACATACAGCGATTGTTTCCTGCTCCTGAAGCAGATTTATATACTTTCACATGGAATTTGAACACCGACTGTAATCGTAGACTGAACGCAACTGGCTCTGACTGGACGCGTTTGAGCGCGATCAGTCATAAGTATCAATTTACATTCATAATCGGCCTTACAATCGTTAAGTGTGGAATCACTTAGTGGATTCATTATGTCGGACTCACCGCAGGTAACTCATAATCTGCAGTTGTTACTCCTGTCTCTTGACAAAAACATTGCATGCGGCGCCTGTGGAGTGTGGAAAGTTACTGGAGCGCGCAGCCGCACGTCTCTCACAAGGAACGTCATGGCAGTGTTTGACAAGCCAGAGGGCCAATCGTTTACGCGATGATCGCATAAACGATTGGCTGATGTTTTTAAGGCCCTACCTCGTGCACAGAGGATGTATATTAATAATATTCCTTTCAGTGCACCTAATAGTCTTTTATCAGTTAGTAAAGACAGTTTCAAGTAATATTGCAAAAATGTATAAAACAAAACATCCTATTTAGCACCTTTAAGCTGGAATTGTATGGTGGATGCTGACAGAAGGGTTTTAAACCAGATATATGAAGATCTCTTTAATTACTTTAAGTACTTTTAATTATTTATTTCAAAAATGCTTATTATTTGTAAAGTTGGCTGAACATCCTGAACATGTTTTTGCTTATAAATAAATAAATAAATTTATTTATTTATTTTATGGCATTGACAGATGGCTAGTGATGCTCTTGATAAAGCTTATTTAATATTCCTTTAAATGAAAAAAGGATTTTGAAGTAACATGTTGCAATCACCAGAAATCAAAATGGGAGTTCAAACAATATTCTGTCTTTCCCCACATATCTGGGGCTTTTTCATGTGGAAATAAACAAAACTTTTGGATTTTGAAACATTTAAAATTTATAGAAAAAAAACAAAGAATTTTAAGAAAACATTTAAAGAAAATGTATTAAAGATTTTGTACTATATCTAGGTCCATGCCAGCTCGTGTTAAAGAATAACTGTTAAATTTTCAGTTCAACCTTTCACTTAAACTTTCTTTCTTTCTTTCTTTCTTTCTTTCCCATGCAGGGAGTAATAGTGATTCATGAAGTGAATAAGGATGGTGCGGCACACAGAGATGGCCGGTTGTGGGCAGGAGATCATATACTAGAGGTACAGAACTTCAGCATTTACCAGTGAATTGTACAGAATGTAGTTTATTGATTTTTTTTTTCACAAAGGACTTCCATTGACCCACAGTGTGTACAATCAAGTACACTGAGGTACAATCACTACTATAAACGCATGGCTTAGATTTAAAAAAAAAATGACATCAGCAAAGTACAGAGCACATATTTATGGACTGATTAAATTGAACTGAGTATCAAAATAGGGAAATATTGAATCTACTTTTCCTTTTCAAGGTTCTTGGAATGGCTCTTGAGTGTAGTCACTGTTCTCTCCTCCAGGTGAATGGCATTGATCTGAGAATGGCCACTCATGAGGAGGCCTTGAGCGTCCTGCGCTTGAGTCCACAGCGTGTGCGATTGTGTATCTACAGAGACCCTGTGACAGAGAACCACTCCACACACACCCTCCAAAACCACACACCCGAGGACATGTGGGACCTCTTCAGTGTGGAACTGAACTGCAAACCAGGACAGGCACTAGGGCTTTGCATTGTGGGTAAAAGGTGGGTTATTCTAAAGGAATATAATTACATTACACACACTATAGGCCATGAATAATACATAGAATCAGCTGTTTTCGGATTCATCTGAATTAATAATTTTCTGCATGTCTTGCAGGAATGACACTGGAATCTTTGTGTCTGAGATAACAAGGGGAGGGGTTGCAGACTTGGATGGAAGACTGTTGCTAGGTGACCAGATTTTGTCTGTGAATGGGGAGGACATCCGAGCTGCATCACAGGACTACGCCAGCGCACTACTGCAGGTGCACGCAAACACACTTCACTCAGGAATACAGTAATTAATGCATTTCCTTTATAATCATTACAGGGCTAATTATGCCCTCTCAATGTGTGTGTTGCAGAGCTGTAGTGGCTCTGTGTTGTTGGAGATGGCACGCTTTAAAGCTTCATCACACTACTCATATGGAGATCAGGTAAATCATTACACAAGACAGCTGGATTATACCTGGTGTGCAGTACTTTTGAATTCTGTGATCTAAACCAATAAATACGCACGTGTTAAAATTAAGAAAATATTTCTAAAAAAATTATGCTCTGTTTAAGTTCAGGCCATTATGTACACAGTGGCAAGAAAATGACTCCCAACAGAATTGAAATAAAGAGCTTTATTTAGCCATTACTCAGTGACTCAGTTGACATGAGGGTGTCGGCTTAGTCAGTTTTTATATATTTAACCATATTTTGAAATGTTATATTATCAGATTTCTATATTTTTTCCAAACATGGTGGGATTGTTTTGGAGTTAGACCAACAAATACCATAAAAGCTTTTGATGGTTAAAGAGATTGTACAAAAGACATTTTGGAAGGAAAGAAAAGGAAGACCAGTTAAAACAAAATGATTGACAATTAAAACAATATTCCAGTTTTCCTGGAGGCAAAGTAGTGAAATTATAATTAAATGATGATGTCTAATATGATTATTACATATTAGAATATATTGTATATCTACATTGTAATAACAACTAATATGAAAAAGTGTGAGTTTAATATATTATCCCATATATTAAGGCATACACCACTGTTCAAAAGTTTGGAGTCAGTGAGATTTGTTTTTGTTTTTGAAAGAAATTAATACTGTTATTTAGCAAGAATGCATTAAATTAGTATCACGATTTCCAAAGAAATATAAGCAGCACAACATTGATAATAATAATAAATGTTTCTTGAGCACCAAATCAGCATATTAATGATTTCTGAAGGATCATTTGACACTGAAGACTGGAGTAATGATGCTGAAAATTCAGCTTTGCCATCACAGGGATGAATTATATTTCGAAAAATATAGTAAAATACAAAAGTTATTTCGATTTGCGATAATTTTTACTGTTTTTGGTCAAATAAATGCAGCATTGGTGAGCACTTGGTGAGTCTTCCTTCATTAAAAAAAAATCTCACCTATTCCAAACCTTTGAATGGTAGTGTATGATGGAGATTTAGTCTTGACTCTTGACACAGTATGCAATATTTACAGCACACAAACACAGCTTATCTTAATAGTATCCATCTCACATTCTGTGTTCTGTGTTGTGGCAGGTGGGAAAGGTGGACGTCCCTCTTCTCTCTTCTCTCAGCACACATGACTGTAAGAATGTCTGTCACATGACAGTTATTCACTACTCAGTTCTATTCATCAGTACCATCAATAAGTTTTCATCTTTTTGCACAGCTTTGGATGGGAACGTTGACATTAGAACTGTCACTGTTCAGAAGGTGGGTTTTGTTTTCTAAGCAATTTCAAGGCAGTAATTTAAGGCATGTTGCTGCAGTAACTGTATGATCCAGTAGTAACCGTAAGGTTGGTGTGATTCTGTCCCAGCATGAGTGTGAGTCTTTGGAGTTCAGATTGAGAGACACAATGGGAGATCCAATGATTTACATCTCCAACCTGGACCCTACCACAGCTGCAGCACGCTCAGGACTTCTGCAGGTAGAGAGAGAGAGAGAGAGAGAGAGAGAATGAGAATTCTTGAGGCTTTGTGGGAATAGGGCCTGGAAGCCTTTTTCCCCTCTTTTCTTTAAGTTTAGGAAATGTTGATGTTGGAGCCAATTCTGTGCCGCTCTCCTAAATGTAGTGCAATTGCACTTTGGGCGACCTGAGTTTTTAAGTCCTGGCTTATGGTCCTTTCCCAGTCCCTTGTCCTTCTCTCTCCCACATAGCTTCCTGGAATTTCTCTATACTGTCCTATCCCAATAAAGGCAAAAATACCAGAAATAAAGCTAAAAAAAGAAAGAAAGTGTTGATCATTGTAAACTTCAAGATGTACATCAAACTGTATGTACACTACCATTCAGAACTTTGGGGTCAGTAAGATTTTTCTTTTTTTAGAAAGAAAGAATTTTTATCCAGCAAGGATGCATTAAATTGATCAGTAAATACAATTATAATATTACAAAACTTTTCTTTTTAAATAAATGCTGTTCTTTTGAACTTTCTGTTCGTCACAGTATCTTGAAAAATGTACATTTTAAAATACATTAAAACAGAAAAAATACTTAAAATATATATNTATATATATATATATATATATATATATATATACACACACACAATATAAATATACAATATTTATATTATACTGTAATTTTGATAAAATAAAAGTAGCCGGTTAGAATTAGACTTCTTTCAAAAATATTAAAAAATTTCTGAATGGTAGTGTGAACATTTCAAATTTAAAGGTGCTCTACGTAAGAATGACAGCTAGTGGTTGAAATGGGTACTGCAGTCCAAATTCAAAACAGACTTACACACTGTAAGATAAATAGTTGATTTATTTATTTATGATGAGCTGATATCGCGTTTTAATATGCTCCCGTTCATAGAGATTTTTAGATGGATGCTGAGTCTTTTTAGGTCAGGTAGAATCTGCGATCTCTGACCCAGTTTGTTCGCTGGCTTCCATGGCTGCAATTTGCTGCATGTGTTTTCTGCCAACTGGCAACTCTTGCACAGACCAAAACAAAAACAGAAATTCTGACACGGAATGCAAATTTCAAAGTAAAATAACTGGCTGCAGCAATGGTTTTCAGAGAAACGAGTATGTGAACTCAGCTTGTTTAATAAATATCTGCAAACATATTGTGGTATTTTTATGCTTTAGTACAGTCAAAAACTTACATAGAGCACCTTTAAAACTAGCTACTTTTCATACTAAGTTTATTTTATATTACATACTAGTTTATCTCACAAATCTAGTACTACTACTACTACAAAAAAGAATCATACTTTGCTTTAAATGTCACGGGACACCAAACTGAATACCCTAGTCATGGTAAGTGGCAACAACCCACCACATTCAAAAAAATAACTGAATTGAATTTTCAGTTGGGTGCCAGGGTCATCAGCATTAACGGTACATCAACAGAAAGTATCTCAGTTACTGAGGCAAGTTCCCTCCTGAGAAACAGCAGCAGAGCCGTCACACTGCAGGTGTGTATCATCAGACACATATCAAATCATTTCAGATACAAAACATAATTAAATGTTCAATCATTCTTCACAGAGCTCATTATTACGTGAATGTCACACTCTGTGTGTTTGATTAAAGGTGATGCCAAGTGGCTGTGCAGATGGAGCTAGATTCAGGAAAGATCGGTCATCTTTAATTCACTCCTCACCTGGACTCACAGAAAATTACACTACACTCAACAAGCAGAGGTACTCGAAATGAATATTTATAGTTTCTAATACATAGACACTGTCAAACTGTACTGATCTGACGTGGATTCCTGTTTTATAGGCAATAGTCTCATGAAACATTAAAATAATGGACCCTTTTCACATTTCAACGTAGTTGAACTTCTGTAGCGGTGAATGGGAGATGACAGCAAATAAAATTTTTGTATTTCCAGAAAGATGTCAAATTTGCAGTCACTCCCACATCCGTTGTATTAGAAACACCCGTGCAGCATTTTTTTTTTTTTTTTTACTGTACTGTATTTTTTTATCAAACAAATGCAGCCTTGGTGAGCATAAGAGACTTCTTTTTTGGTACAATCAAATTTATTTCATATTCAATCTGGGGCACTTGGTACCTCTGATGATCTATACAGTAAATTGTAGAAGCTAAAAGTGCAAACACTATCCCAAATTATCTTTATTCACCCATTCATACGTAAAGAACTCCAATAAGATTTAGAAAGTGATTTTATTTACAGTTACAGTTTTTTTTTTTTTTTTTTACAATTGCTAGGACCCATTTCTCAATACTTTGGTCACTTTTCACTCTTCACACAGTGAGCACAACAGAAATCTATGTGGGCTAAACTGAGGATCATTTATCATTGCTTTGGCACAAAATGCATTCAATGACTACATCTTTCAAATTACATAAATTTTTTTCTCACTTCAACACAACAAACGCCAAAACTCAGTGTACCTACAGGCCAATTTGTACATGCTTACATACTGTTTTACATACTTACAACTTAAGCTCAAAACAATAACATAATACAAACCTGAATAAGACAGAAATATGCTGCATTTCTACAGTAATATTGTAATAAAATATATTCTGAATCTAAAAAATCAAATAGCCTACTATCAAAGCAGTTAGATGAAACTGGACATCTACACAAGCATTAGTCTTTCAGTTTCATTATCATCCATTCAAAGGGGCAAACTTCGGGAATAATTTTGTACTGTTATGTAAACATGGTTTGTGTAACAAACTGCAGTTAATTATAAATAACAGAGAGTGTTATTCTTGTTTTGTTAAGATATTTTACAAAAGAAATCGTATAATGCCCCCTAATGTTAGTGTTTTTTAGGTCAGTGTTTTATGACTGACAAAGTGTGTTTGCTGGGTGAAAACCTTTGCCAATGTTTTGGAAGAATGAGTTGATTTGAGACATGTATGAAGTGTTTTGGTGGGTTTAGTGCATTTTGAATGTGAAATTAACTGCTGTGCCAAGATGAAAGTTGGTTAGGAGAACTGTGTGAGGAGTTTTGAAAAAGTGACCTATTGAAAAATCTGTCATAGCGATTATAAAAAACTGTGATTGCCAACTGTATCTCTAGGGCTTTTCACACTGCGCTTAACCCCGGGTTATTGTTGTTCTAAACACCGCTTTTAACCCTGGGTAAAGGAACGTTTCACACTTGTAATTTAGAAGCGGGGTGAGCACCGCTTTTTACCCAGGTTTATGAAACCCTGCTCCGGAGCAGAGTTAGCACCGCTTTTGTGGTGTTATGGTGCATTCAAGTCATGTCGGAAAGATCGTATTTACGAGCTGAACGCACATGAACGCCACCACAATGTCGTAAATACGAGTGGGAAGTTCGGGATTTTCTTTAAGCTCCGATCTGTATGAGTTGGGGGCGTTTAAATGAGAAACATGGCAGAATACCACAATATTACAGGTATTTAGCAGTGACATTGTCAGGCTTTTCTATTTACAATAAAGTAAGCTAACTGCCTGCACAAAATACGGAAGCATTATAATATAACAATATAATATGTAACAATAAATTTTACAGAGGCTTAATAAATTAAAACATAAAAAAGATAAACACACCTGATGCACATTCTTTGTTCTTCATTTTCTATAAGTAGAAGTGCTGTATTTTTGTTTTTAATTTAATTTAATTTTGTAATTAATTAACAGAAGGCACACCGCCATCTTACTCCGATGAAAGTGACTTGAACGCACTTGCCAGAAACTGCGTATTGTATGTAAGCAATAAGGTACGAGAGGCTGTGCTGTATCGTGAATAAGTCACGGCTGAAGGGCTATGTTAGGCACGACGCGAAGCGGACTTATTCATGATACAGCACTAGCCTCGAGTACCTTATTGCTTTTATAAAACGGTTACCACACAATACAAATATTAAAGCCAAAAATATGTATTAATGCAACTTTCATGAAGTAAACTTTCAATAAAAGCCTTCCTTCCACCGGAAAGAAATTGTCCCTGGCCGTGAACGGCAACAGAAGTTACATTATTACGCCCTTAGATGGCGGCAAAGACTGTCTTTATGAGTGTGTCACTCAGTAGCGAAGACTTTTACTTTGAAAAGATTGAATTGTTGTGAACAGGGAACAAGACGCAACTGACAAATGCTTTGACTAGTGCTGTCAGTTATGGGAAAACCCCTTAACTGTTAAAAGGACAAGATAATACATCGGACATTTAAACAGATTTTTAATATGAACATAGGACTGACCTGAAGGAAAATGCTAAATCTGAATGCAGGTAATAAACTCGCTCACTCAATCTTTTTCTCACAATACTCTTCTACATAATACAGTAAGCTTCAATGAACAATATCAATTGAGAACATACAGTTTACGTTGCTAAGAGTGGTTGCTGAGGTTGTCAGAATCAAGGACAGAATCAAGGACAGGAACTAACCGTTTTATAAATAAACAATAAATTCGGTGAAACATGAAACAAGTGAACCCAGGATTCCGTTCACCTGGGGTTTAGAATGACCCAGCTTTAACTATTTCAAGTGTGAAAAGCCGTTCTGTTTGCTTTAATTTTCATTCAATATTACACTTTCCAACTGAAAGGTTTAATCACTAAAATTAATGCGTTCCAGGACATTTTTTTTATGGGTGGGTCAAGTCTCCACTGGAACCAATGAGTAGTTTATATCATACAGAACCTTTAGTCAACTATGCTCACAGTATGCTGACAATGGCTCTGATTTATGCTAGCATTTAAGATTTATTACTGGTTTCATCCCAACACTGCATTCAATGAGTCCATGAAATATATTAAAAGTGCACTTTTTACTTAAATGTCTGCTTGTGGATATTTCAGAGCAAGTTTGCAAGTGCAGTTCTGTAGAGCCGTAAGACTCTTGGAGTCAGCAGAATTCTACACATAGATAAAGGACTTCCCCTCCAGGGCACCCAGACTATTCAGACAACCCTGTTCAATAGAAATGTTATGCTTGCTTTTTTCACTTTTCTAACTGCACTAAGAGATTAATCTTTGCCCTGTTTGCCAGTAGGGTGTCTCTGGGAAAAAAAATGGGTTTAATTCCATTTGTCTTTTGTGTGTGTTTAAGTTCTCCTCAGTTCCAGACTATCGCTCTTGAACGTGGCACTGCTGGGCTTGGCTTCAGTATTATAGGAGGAATTGGCAGTTCCCATGGAGACTTGCCCATCTATGTCAAGAACATATTTCCCAAGGTACACAAGAATAAGACAAAGCCGTAGAGCTAAAAAAAATTGAGTTGAATAAATCTATTGACTGCAGTGAGCCATAGATCAATACATGAAACACATGTTCAGTTTGCATGAATCGCAGCATGTGCACTCTCTATCGCATGGCATACAGTGCTCTGACTGAGAAAGGAATGTTATTTGTGTATTTGAGCGTGAAGTGTATGTGACGGTGCTCTGTTTCCACAGGGAGCTGCGGTGGAGGACGGGCGTCTGTGTCGCGGAGATCAGCTGCTGACAGTAAACGGACAGAGTCTGGAGGGTATCACTCAATCTGAGGCTGTCGAGCTCCTTAGACAAACCAGCGGGATGGTTACTCTACAAGTACTTTCAAAAAGACTACCAACATGCTGATAGTGTCACACAATGACACTTTCCCTTGCTGTGACAGTTCTTAGACCTCAAGAAGATGTATGATTGATTGTTAAACACAGATGGAGACAGATTCTACAAGCTGTATTTCTCAAAAAACGTCTCCTGAAATGTATAGACTTTTCTATTTGCAAAAAAAAAAAAAAAGCATTTCAGATAAAATGTGAATCCCAACAGTGTGTAAAGTGGGAGAAGCCAATAGAGACTAGTGCTAAACCAGTGGTTCTCAACCAGGGGGCTGCAGGATGACATATAATTATTATTTCTTAATATAAATAGTAATATTAATATATTAAATCTAACTTGATTTAAAAAAAATAAATAAATCAAAATTTTCCTCTTTTGCCCCAAATAAATAGTTTTTAATTGAGGAACAGCTCAAGAAATAAGAAACTTAAAGGTGCCATAGAATGGAAAATTGAATTTACCTTGGCATAGTTGAATAACAAGAGTTCAGTACATGGAAATGACATACAGTCCTTTTTATGTAAATCTCATTTGTTTAAAAGACCTCCGAAGAACAGGCGAATCTCAACATAACACCGACTGTAACGCAACAGTCGGGATCATTAATATGTACGCCCCCAATATTTGCATATGCCAGCTCATGTTCAAGGCATTACACAAGGGCAGGAGGTCTGGATGTGCACAGCAGAATCATCAGACTAGGTAAGCAAGCAAGGACAACAGCGAAAAATGGCAGATGGAGCAATAATAACTGACATGATCCATGATATCATGATATTTTTAGTGATATTTGTAAATTGTCTTTCTAAATGTTTCGTTAGCATGTTGCTAATGTACTGTTAAATGTGGTTAAAGTTACCATTGTTTATTACTGTATTCACGGAGACAAGAGCCGTCGCTATTTTCACGTTTAAACACTTGCAGTCTGTTTAATTCATAAACACAACTTAATTCTTTATACATCTCTCCAACAGTGTGTAATGTTAGCTTTAACCAAGAGCATAGCCTCAAACTCATTCAGAATCAAATGTAAACATCCAAATAAATACTATACTCACATGATCTGATGCATGCATGCAGCATGAATGACAAACATTTTGTAAAGATCCATTTTGAGGGTCATATTAGCTGTGTGAACTTTGTTTATGCAATGTATATAGAGTCGAGAGCTCGGGGGTGGGGAGCGCGACATTTAAAGGGGCCGCGCGCTGAATCGGCACATATTTAATGATGCCCCAAAAAAAGGCAGTTAAAAAAATTAATTAAAAAAAATCTATGGGGTATTTTGAGCTGAAACTTCAGACACATTCAGGGGACACCTTAGACTTATATTACATCTTGTGAAAACACGTTCTAGGGCACCTTTAAAATTGTGAATCATTTATCCTCATCAAAAAGGTTGAGAACCACTGTGCTAAACTATATGACTTTGACATATCAGCTGTTTTTTTGTACTGTATTGCTTCACTACTCAGATTTGTACCATTGTATCTTAATTTCCACTTTTCAGTCTTCAGTATAAGTTATATGAACATAACTGGTATAGCTAATGGCATAACTAACGCTGAGAGCTCACATTAAGCATAATTATTTGTAAGTGTGGTTCAGTTACATATTTAGGTTATAAATCATGCAAAAAACATTTATGAAACTGTTTAAAGCAAGACTAATATTCTGACTAACTCAATAACGAACCATAATCATTGTGTTTGTATATGTTGTCAGATGCATTACATGTAAGTCCGCACTTCACTGTGTCCATAAGAATGACAATCAACATTCTTCAACTCAGATTAGTCTTTTTCTACTGTAAATTTACCTGTAAACAAAATACATTTTATTGCTGTAAATAATTGTCTATTAAAGTCTACAAATGAAGTATTGAAAGTATACTGCAATTTCAATCACTGTAAAAAAAAATACCTGGACCTATGTACTGAGTTGTTTACCCAGATATTGTATATATCAACAATTTCAGTACAGTTTCACTGTTTTTACCATTCTGGGCCAATCTGATCAATACTTGTGATCTGCACCATCAAGCAAAATGAACCATGGATATAATTATAACAAGCAAAAACAATACATCTATGACATAATTCTTTTTTTAATTATTGAATTGTACACATTTAGTCATTTACAGAATAATCCTCTGGCTAATATCACACACACTATCAGTCTGGATCCAAAAGTGCTGCCATAGAAAACACTAAGAAAGGTATTATTTATATATCTGCAAGTATTCGAAGTAACAAAGAAAAAAGCAAATATGGCAGATACATATTTACATTGTGTGTGTTCACTAAGCTAAGTACAGTGGGTGTCCATGTCTTTAGTGGAAGAGGGTGTATAATTGTGAACAACAGAAGCTAATTTATTAAAATGCTCTTGTATTTTGTCATGGGGGTTACATGAGTGAGATGACATTAAGTGCCCTTAATACGGTTTACCTTTGAGATAAATATAGCTTTAACATCATGTGTTAACAGTGTGATGCATGTGTCAAGTCAGATATGCTTGATGAATTGTGAACCATATAATAACTTCTGTGAAAATGTGTGGTCCACCCCCAGCGCCTGGTCCCTGCAGTGTCCGCTCTGCTGAAAGCAGCTTAAGCTGAGTGATGGCTTTCAGGAAGTGCACAAGTATGACTCACAGACAGAAAAAAGTTCTGTTTATAGAGCTGATGTCATTCAGCCACTCACATCTTTATGAAAACAGAAAGAGTAGGGGTTTTCGGTCTCGGCCCCTCCTATATTTATCTCAGTTCTTGGCCTTTCCTTTACCCCTGCCTTTCCCCTTCCCAGAAGCTCCTGGTTTCTCTTGCTTGACGTCTTTTGCTGGTTTGGCTTTCTTTTGCTGTAGGAATAAAAAGGAGAATAAAAAAAAAACGAAATCAGGTGAATAATGGTGATTTATAATGGAATTTTGCCTATGTGTAGGCCCTGATGGAGTATGCAGACTGGTTCTGCATTTTCTGTGCTGATTTCAGGGCAAAATGTGTGGAATTCTGTAGAATGAATTTAAACATGGTAAAATATGCTATTACTAATAAGTGTAGTACTCTCAGCTACGCTGTATGCAATAAAATTAGCCAAAATGTTAAACAAGTTACAAGTAGTCTTAAAGGATTAGTCCACATTCAAATAAAATTTTCCTGATAATTCACTCACCCCCATGCCATCCAAGATGTCCATGTCCTTCTTTCTTCAGTCGAAAAGAAATTAAGGTTTTTGATGAAAACATTCCAGGATTATTCTCCTTATAGTGAACTTCAAGGGACTCCACTGTTGAAGGTCAAAATTACAGTTTGAGCGCAGCTTTAAAGGGCGTCGCAATCGTTACACAAGTTGAATACGGAAGGTGTAGGACATGCAGCGTAAGCTTTTTGAAGAATATGGAAAGCGGAATGGCGGAACTACTTGCAAGGCGAACATTTGTGTTTATAAAGCATATACAGTTGTATTTTTTTTTTTTTTGAAAATGACCAATCGTTTCGCTAGATAAGACCCTTATTCCTCGTCTGGTATCGTTTAAAGCTCTTTAAAGCTGCACTAAAACTGTAATTTTGACCTTCAACAGTGGAGTCCATTGAAGTCCACTATAAGGAGAATAATCCTGGAATGTTTTCATCAAAAAACTTTATTTCTTTTCGACTGAAGAAAGAAAGACATGAACATCTTGGATGACATGGGGGCGAGTAAATGATCAGGAAATTTTTATTTGAAAGTGGACTAATCCTTTAAAATGACTCAGATTCTTTGACAAACTTTACCACTTGCAACAAACTATACATGTTTATACTTCAAAAGGAAAAAAAGTAATTTATCCCTCAAGCTCACCCTCAGGTTGTTTCAAGCTAACTCTTTTTCAATTAAAAACAGGGACTTAAGATTTTAAGCTTCAAAAACCATGCAAAATTATAAAAGTAGCCATTATAACTCCTCTGAAGCCATAACAGATCCGTTTCTCAATTTACTGACTCAATAAACCAGTCACAGTGGTTTAAGAAGATTTGGAATATAGAGCAATCGAGAGCAACTTTCATGGTGCTTTTGTGACCTCTTTTAATGCCCGAAAGCTTCAGTCTCTTTGTAATTGTATGAAAAAAGAGTGGAGATTCTTCAAAAATTCACCTTTTATGTTCCAAGAAAGAAAGGAACTCATACAGGTTTGGAACAATATGATGTTGTAAGCACTGAAAGCCTAAATTAAACCTGATCATCATATAAAGTGATCATGTCACTTCAGGATTTATCCACTCATGGATTACATTTTTTGAAGCGTCAAAGTTTTAGCTGCGTTGACTTTCAATGGAAGGACAGAAATCTAAATTTCATTAAAATTCATTTGAGTTTCGAAGATGAACAAAAGTGAAACAACATAAGCCAAGACTATCCCTTTAAGTGTTCTCCAAATGAGATGTTATTGAGTCAACATAATTGGAAAACTGATAGTCGAAATGAAAGCTGCTGGATTGCTGTTTTGATATACCTTGATCATTGCATCTGCGGTAAGCCCATCATCTTCTTCCTCTTCCTGGACCTGAGATTCATTGTCAAGCTCTCCTACAAGCTCAGGGTCAATGGCACCTTTACGGCTTTTCTTAACCACTTGTAAGGAGTATGGCGTAAGATGGGATTCCTTATTGTAGGCTCTTGTAAATGCAGCTTTCACCTGCAGAAAGGAAAAAAAAACAGCTGATGGGGATAAAGTGTGGCATACAGCACCTCCAGATGTTTTCCTATTAAAACACAATTAACTCAGACTGAGCAGGCATCTGTCAAAACAATGAACTGTCAACTGGACCACCGGTTCCTTGTCCTGGAGGATAACTCTACAATATGCTAAGAAAACCACACACACACCTTGGAGTCTAGCTTAGAGTAAGGATCCGGCTGTCCGCCCCATGTGCTGATCTCCATCATGTTATCAACATCCTCTTTAATGATGTCATAAGCATCCATGAGCTTCACGCTCTGATTGGCTCCTTCTGAACCTTGGGACTGAAGAGGCTCTAGTATCGCCGAGCGCAAATATGGCAGGTAATCCAGATTTATTGCTTCCCTACTACTTAACGTCCTGCAGGATAAGAAATAGGTAAGCTTTTAAGAAAGCAAAAATGAGGTTTAAATACTTCATGCTTCAGACATGGAGGAAGGGAGCAGGAGAGAAATGTGTGTTTTCTCACTTTAAGCTCATGTGTGAAGCCAGCTCCTGTAAGATGCGGCTGTGTTTGCCAGCTGATGAAAACTTGCCCAACCAGCTGGGAAAGGTTGGAAACTGACTCATATAGCCACGCATCAGTTCCCCTGGCAACACGCTTGCATAAATTGCCTGGAAATAAATACACAAAGATATATGAAAAGCCTTAGCAAAAATACTTGAACTATGTGAACAAGTTTTGTAATATGTTAGAAATCAGTGCTGTAATAGGACTTTATTCATCTTTTCTGCCTCAAAAAATGCATTTTGAAAATGGTTCGATTGTGGGCTTGATTATCTTGGTGCTGCTACAGCATTCAAAGCTGTTGACTGAGGATTTGTTGGTCAACACTGATGAGAAGACAATGGCAGGAAGTGTGTTACCTGTGTAGGAAGCAGAGACCAGGTCTGTCTGGAGCGGATCTGTTTGTCTACTAAATCTCCATCGCAAATGCTGTCCGCTGTTTTACTCAACAACACCAAATGATTCTTCAGACTTCCCCTGAAAAACATCAGCTGTCACTATTATACCATCACGCTTTCATCTGCACTTAGAATAGACTTATGAAACAAAAATGTTTTCTAAGTGTAAAAGCGGTAACTGTTAGTGTGAGTTAGGGCTGGCTGATACATAGAATATTAGAGATATTATTGCAATAATTTTGCTGACAAGATAAAATTTGGGAACAATACTGTAAATATTGTGATAATCTCAAAAGTTTAGCTTATTTTTCTATAGACAATTTTATCTGTAAAATGTCAATTTCGTACGTCAAAATTTGTGTAAATACAAACTAACAGATCTGCATTTGTTCTTTGTAATGTGCAATTTGTCTACTAAAAAATTTATTTTCTTTTTTTCCCCCACAAACTGTTCTATTCACATCGTGTCTTTTTCATGGGGAGCAAACAAAACACCTTTTTAAATGATAAAAGAGCAAATGAATTTATATTTATTTTGAATATCTTCAAAATTTTGGAAAATATAGAGATTAACTATCGCCCAGACCTAGAGTACGTCTCTAAAACTCACCCTGCAGCAGCTGGTCGGACATGCAGGTAATTTTCTTGGACAAATAGTGGGGCTAAAGAGTAATCATGAAAGAAAAGGTCTGATTTGTCAATCAAAGACATGTGGGCAGTTTCCTCTCCTGAAGAAAACACCTTCCGGCACACATCAAATGGACCCTGCATTACAACACACAGATTTTGTCATTTTATACAGTCTAATCAATGTCATCAATGCACCAATGCTCATAAAGTGTGTATAATGTTTTTAACAGTGTGCATATACCAGTTTCATGTCTTTCTTAGCATTGTTAGCATCAGCTTTGGCCTGGTCATAGGTCATGACCTTGTCTTTAGCCGACCACATGCTCAGATTATGCAGGATCTAGATGAAGAAATATAATAAAAGTTTTGCAGTGTAAAAACACAGACTTCAATAGTAGACAGTGGATCAGTGATAAAAGGCAACAGATTTGTTTGTTAACATCATACCTGCCGAATATCCTGATTGGATGCCAGGATGACTTCATTAAGTGCTGGGGGTGGGATTTTCAGACCTTCTTTGAAAGCTATAGACATCATAGCCCCCTGATTGGGCAAAAAGCAGCATTTTTTAAAATTTTTTTACAGAATAAGTGTAATTTTGAAATATTGTAATATTGAGTAAAGTAAGATTTTTCACTTTATGTTAAGGTGTCCTTGAAACAGTGTAATTACACAAAGTACTGAGTAATAAACTAAAAACATGTACTTACTATAATGTTAACTGCTTGCAATTATGCATAATTACTATAGTTAGAACATGTAACAAGTGTAATAAACACTGTAAAATAACGTGTTTTTTCAGTGATGATATGTTTCAGTAATGATATAAAGGAGGGTTTAAAACCAGTGAAAATCTGGGATTTGTTTTAAAATACATATTTTAAATGTTTCTAAATCCCCCAAAAAACTAAGAAAGGATATGATGCTTATATGATAAGAAACACTTAAGATTCTGCAATATTTCTAGGCCACTAACTAAATAAATCAAATGTGTGACACTGATCAACAGTGATTTAATCTGCACCTTGATCTGCTCAACACGGGGTCTCTGAAACCGCAGGTCATAGCAGTAGTTGGCCAGCGAGCGGATCTTCTGATGATTGCGGTCATTACACATGCAGATGATGGGAATCTTTGACTGTTTTATCAGACCAATCATTTCCTGTGTGGGTCAAAAGGGCAAAAGCACAAGTGTCAAAAAACACAACAACTCTCTGAATACACTGGTGTTCAGAAAATATACACAGTGCAAAGTATGTACATTTTCTGTATACAAAGAATACCCAGATGACCTACTACATTTGCTCAAAATAAGCAATATACAACAGAGCTTGCTGAATGGATTACTGTATTCCAGATTGCAATGACTTGAACTTTATTTCCAGTACAATATAACTGGATGTCAAATAAACTGAATTCTTTAGTTTATCATTTAAATTATCATTACAATATGTTATATATTGAGCTAGTACTCTATTCCACACACAGCCACTGAACCCATAAGAATTTAGACACCATCATGACCATTTTTGCTCCTTGAGCACCACCTCTGGTAAAGAGAGATAATGCAATTGAATGCGAGTGTGTGTCTACCTGTATTCCTCCTCTGTCTTCATTTCCTGCCATCCCGTCCACCTCGTCCATTATGAGGACATGTTTACTGCTCACTGTCTGAGATGCACCTGACACCATTAAACACAAAAACATACAGTGTTTATATTATAATCAACAAGTTTAACTCCAAGCCATTTTACAGATGCTACCTGATGAATTAGCTATTAATTAAGCTAATTACCAGTATAGAAGTTCTTAATGCTGGTGTTGTTGAGTGATTCTGCGACCACTTCCTTTAAGCTGTTCTTACTGCGGGTGCAGCTCGCATTCATCTCCACGTAGCTGTAACCCAACTCCTACAAGCACATATGGAACTTTATTAATGCTTTACCCAATGCAATGAAACTGTAAAACAGACACACAGCGTTTACAATCATTCACTAATGATTTAATCCTTGACCCAATGTTAAACACTTTAAAACGATTACACACTGTTTTTGAAACATAGTCAAACTAAATGTTAAGCTACATGTGTTTATGAGTGCAACTGAACTGACCTCACAGACGAGAGCAGCAGTAGTGGTCTTCCCAACACCAGGAGGCCCAGATAACAATGCAGCCTTAAATCCAGAACCATCATCTTTACTCCCAAATTTACCAAATTTGGCTGTTTCACACAGTGTGAGAGACACAAGAACAATGAAAGTGAGTTAAATGGAATTTTATCCTCTTCAGTGAAGTTGAATAAACACATTATTCATGGTTCGAATGGCATACTAGTATGTATACTGCACAATACACAGTACATACTACAATCACATACTACTATTAAAAATGGTATATATGACAGCATGCACCATTAAAATAAACATCATGGAGTCAAAATATTGACTCCTACCAGTGTAAAATCTGGTGCATATGCTCATGGTCAAGTCAAGTGCGTTGCATTATGGGAAACTGTCCTCAGGTTAAATAATGTCATACTGTTAGTATGCCATTCCAACATGGATATTGAACAGATTCAGCAGTATGACATGCTAAACTCCTTATAAAATCATCTGAAACAACATTTACAATTCTTATCTTATTTGATTAATATTACCTCATATTAATTGAGAGACTATATTAACTAGTCAAGTTGAAAAACAGTCCACACATTTCCTAATCCATATTTTTAACCTTAACGTTGATGTTCATAGGTTAAATGTCAGCTACCCAAATATCAACTGTCCTGTGAACATACAGTAAGAGCAAACTTAAGAGCCAATACTGACATGGTGCTTTTGTACTGCTGCTGTGATGTTTATGCCAATTCTGTAACCAACGCAGAAGCTTGTTAGCACAACTCTGATCCCCCTGCTGTCCAATCAGGTTCTTCAGATTGCAGGGGCGGTACTTATCCACCCACAACAGGCTGCTCCCATCATTCTCTGGGGTAGTGTGGGATACAGGGGATGCTGTCTTGGTTTGATCATAGCTCAAACTCTTTTTGACCTCTGAACGAGAGGCCCCAAGTGTTCCAGATTTAGAGGCAGAGCCAGGCTTAGACTTCCCCTCTGATGGGCTTCTCTTGTTGGGGCTGGGCCCTTGTGGTGTGGCCTTCTTGGCTGGAGGAGTGGGCTTGCCTCTAGAGTCTGGAGTCCTTGTTTTAGAGGATTTATTCTAAAATATGGAAGATAGACAGACAGCTCATCAATGCACTAAATTCCTGTGTGTGCAGAAGGGCTGTACAATATTAGAAAAAGACTGACATACTTTGTATGCGTTTAGTTTTTCTACTATACATATATTGCGATATGAACAAATACAGAACACTTTGACCACATCACTTGAAAAGCTTGTTAGAGAGAGCATAGAAAATAAAAATAATTTTAATAAAAAGCTGAAAAAAGACTATACATTGAAGACTTTGTGGGTATGAACCATCCATTTAGAACTTTTGTAAAAACTTAAAACATCTGGATTTGCTTGAGGATTTGACGTTAAAAGCACAAGGCTTTGAACACAACAAGTGAATAATTTAAAGAGATAAATATTTGTATTGTAACTCAAAGTGTTAGTTGGTTCTTGTAAAAACTGAACTTAGGTGTAAACACCCCCAAAAAGTAAGTATTTCCATTATGAGCCTTTGTTCTTTGTGTCTGGATGTCTCANCTTTTGTAAATACTTAAAACATCTGGGTGTTCAAAATAAGGGCATACCAAAATAAAAGCTTGAGGATTTGACGTTAAAAGCACAAGGCTTTGAACACAACAAGTGAATAATTTAAAGAGATAAATATTTGTATTGTAACTCAAAGTGTTAGTTGGTTCTTGTAAAAACTGAACTTAGGTGTAAACACCCCCAAAAAGTAAGTATTTCCATTATGAGCCTTTGTTCTTTGTGTCTGGATGTCTCAACAAGTAGCAATATGAGCCATATTCATATAAAATTAAATTAAATGTCATACTGCAGTTCAAATCGCAATATGACAAAAAATGAATTGCTAAATTATTTATTGGCACATTCAAAATAAAAAAAATAAAAATAAAACATTCAACATCTCTAAAAAAAGACATAGAAGATGTGACCATGAACCGAAATCAGAAAATTGAACATGCGAATGAGTCATTATATTATTGAACTATTAACTTTTCAGGAGGTCTTTCAAATAAATATTTTACATCTAAGGGGTTTGGCTGACAAAAACATTTGGATTAAACTGTGACGCTTTTATTTTGGAATATATTTATTTAATTAAAATCACACCCTTCGGAGTATGACCATCGCATTAAGCCATATACCGCAATATTGATTTTATTTTGCTAAATATGTGTGGCTCTAGTGGGCAGTGAGTGCAAGTGAAAGAACAGGAGGGTTGATGGGAGCTATATTACCTCTGCCTCTGCCGCAATCTCGTATTTAGACTTCTTGCCTGGTTTGGTTCTTATGAGGTCCAACAACTCATCTTCTTTAATGATCTTAGTGCCAAAACTCTCCGCCTAAGGGATAGACATTGAAATTACATTAACACATTATGTTACAATAACTAATAGTAAATTAAAAAGGTAATTTATAAATATATTTAAAAAGAAACATACAGAACACCCATGTTTGAATAAAGAGAAATAATGACAATTAGGACCTTCTCAGTCTTTGAGGCTCCACTGTCTCGTCCCAGAACAAGGTAAGTGGTTTTACGGCTGACATTTCCTGTGACTTTCCCACCATATCGCTCTATCAGTGACTTAGCGTCATCCCTCTCCATAGACTCTAACACACCAGTCAACACAAACACACAACCCTCCAGACAGTTCTCTGCTCCCTAAAACACACACACACATTATAACATTAAGTTTAAAGGGGCTATATGTAAGATTAAAAAAAAATCTCTTTTTTATTGGCATTGTAACGAAACTTAAAAAAAAAAATTTTTTAAATCCCCGACTTCTTAGGTTGTCTATGAAAGCCTGTAGACTGACTTGAGACATTTTTGCCAGGAAAATCAAAAGGATGTGATGTTTACACGTGCTTCCGAGAGCCTCTTCCATTCTCTACAGTGACAAAGTGTGCAATACTAGCTAACGTTAGCTTAGAGATAGAGTCTACTAACGTCAACAAACACAAATGTTAACCTATAATGATTCAACAAGGTCATCTACAATGAGTCTGGATGTTTGTTAATAGTATAATCGCTGCAAAGGTGTTTTCAACTTCTTTTTACTTCTAAGCGAAGAATGAAAAAGAACTTCGCCGTCAGTATATCAGGGCCTTAAATCACGTTCAGTCACCGTTCAGAGTGCGAGCACAAGCAACAAGTTGCTGGCTGCAGTTCACATAATGGCCACCGGTATCACTAATAACAAGGGTTTCTGAATTCTACATAGAGCCCCTTTAAAAGGACAAGTATAATTTGATTCCTGAAAGATATTCATTAATAACAATGAGACAACAGGCTTTCAGTTGTCGATGTATTTACCTGTGGTATCTCTTTAGACCCCAGTGCTCGTGGTCCTTCTCTGTTCAGAAAGTTTCGGTAGGCTGACGAATTTGCCCGTTTTTTCTCTAGGTCCTCAGGACTTGTATTCTGAAATATTAGAGACAAAGGTTTGCTCTTTAGACGTTTTCAGGCCATATTTTTTGTAAATCTGCTTTGAAACAACATATATTGTGAAAAGCATAATATAAATACAAAATAAAAATAAACCTTAACTTAAAAGACCCTTAAAAACAATTATAAACCCCACATTGTTATTTTGAATATCTTCTAATATAAAACAATCATAAATTAAGCAGCACATGCAAATGATATACCTCTGGTTTTGTTGGTGAGGTTTTACTGGGTTCACTTTTAGGAGTGGAAATACTCCTTGATTTTGTCATTCCTGTGGGAACACTTCCTGTTTTGGGTGTAGCTGCCCGCTCTGAGCTAGCTGGTGAAATGGGCTCTTTCTTAGGAGAGATCTTAATTTTCTTTTCACCCCTGTCTTTTTTCCTTTGCTCATCATCTTCATCCTGTCGTCTTTTCATCTGAGCCAGTTTGGAGCTGGCCTTCACAGGACTTGTTTTAGGGGATGGGTCCTTTTTGGGTTTGGTGTCCGATGCAACTGCCTGAGAGCTGCTCTTGGAAGGGGAGACAGAGTCCACCCGAGCCTAAGAAACAAAAAGAATCATGTAACAAACACAAAATACATGGCTTCCACATGATCTTTGCGGACAAAAGGTTTTTAAATATGAATACGCAGTAAACGTGATAAAATATTATTTTTGTGAAAGAATAAATTTTGAATAACTACTTGTTTAAATCAGAATGAGACATAAGGTTTAAGACAAATTATAGACATGTTTGCAGCTCAGTGCTCACCAACCTTTTTCAGTAATGGAGCTTCATCCAGCATGGCTAATGTTTTTGCAAATTCCTCATCATCATGAATCTGCTTCTCCAACTAACACAAAAATACACACACAAACAGGTTCTGCATTATGCATTTCTACATACAGAAAATTAACAATTTCTGCATGATAATAAACTAGATATGAAAAAGTGACCACATTTACATGCATTTTCTGATTAAGGTATATTCTGGATAAGCCTTTATTCTGAAAAAGCTATTGGAATATTCCTGTATACACGATGGTCATGAAGATGTGTGTTAGCATGCTCTTGTGTGGAACAATTATTTCAATTCATTTTTAGTAATTCTGAATCAGCTCATTAATTCTTATTCATGTCCTTGATTACAGAACATAACATTTTTTGATATGACCAAACTCTGATTAATATAGGCACATTATCGCGCATGTAAACATTTGCCACGTGTTCTGAACCAACCTCCATGTCTTCATCCATCTGAAGTTCTTTTGCAATGGCTTCATCACTGAGTGACTCATCAGTTTCCTGTGTGGGCTGGAAGAGAACGAACACTGATAAGTTTGAATTTTTCTACACATTAAGCGCACACGAGCACACTTTCGTTCACTCTCTCTACTCACTGCCTTCCTTTTGGTGCTGATACTGGCCACCATTTTCTTCTCTGACCTCTGAACACTTGAGCTCCCAAAGAAGGCCATTACTGAGGTGGGCATCTGTTTTGTTGGGGTTGGTGCAACCTTTTTCGAGACGGTGGGCTGAGAACTCTTCACGCCTCCCTTTGAGATCGTGTTTGGGGATTTGATTGGAGATTTACTGGGGGAGACTTTCGCTTGTTTTGCTTTTCCTGAATCGGACTCCTTCTTGCCTTTTGCCATTCCATTTTCTTTGGGTTTGGGCTTTTTCATAAATGTATCATCCGAATCTGGAAAAATAAAACAATGACAAAAAAAAAAGGACACATCATATTAATATATTTGCAGCATAATATTATGAGAAAAATTGCTTGCTGACTTCCTTACCAGAATCAGACACATAAGTTACTGGGTGTTTCTTCACTGTGGGGGCAGCAGTCTCTTTAGTGCTCTTTTTGGTCTTCTTCTCCTTCTTTTCTTCCTCAGAGTCTACGATAAGATTAGGGAAATATTGAGATATCAAATTCCCAGACTGTCTAGGGCAGGGGTTTTCAATCTTTTAGATTCCACTGACCCCAAATATGAATGACCCCCATCGTAAAATGTAGAAGGCGTCTATATGGTTTCTTGCATAAAGAAACAAATTAAACTGTAATAATAACAGATATATATATATAGCACTTCCGTTTTTAAAAACCTCAGGGCAGCCATCTCCAGGGCACTCATTCACAGTATGTACTTATTAACCACCATGTCTAAACATAGAGAACATAATGGTCATCATCATAATTGTACCAATACTTGATAAATGCGGATTACAAACCTGAATCAATTATGATTCTTTTCTTTCGTTTTCCAGTGGGTTTCTCATCAGATGTGGGACTTTTGACCTAAAGAAAGAGGAAAAACAAAGATTGTATAACACTGCAGGATGCACAAAACATCAGCATGCAAATTTATGTAAATAAAGAGAATATGAGAATGAATTTATATTGTAGATGCCATCTCATATTAATAGATACAGTACAATCACAGAACTGTCACGGAAATAAATGACAAATGTGAATTAGACTGTTATTCTACCTTAGTTTTTGATTTCTGTTTCTTCTTCTGTTCTTCATCAGTGCTGGTGCTTCCATTTGAAGGTTTGGGCGCCGCAGGTTTGGTGGACGCAAAAAACCTTCGGATGTCCTGAAATTATCATAAGTGAATAAGAAAAATATATATAATAATAACATTTTATGTAGTTTACATAGTTTTATTATTATTTTATAATAACATAGGTTACTAAACGTGTTACGTGCAGAGCGACTACCATAGTGACCCCAGGCTGAGTTTGTTCGGTTGCATGTTTACATTTCAAAGTTGACAATAACAAACAGGAAGCAGGTGCTTCGTTAATACCAAAACACAAGCATCTGTACTGTATTGTTATATAGTAACACAACAGCTCATATTGGCCTGTCTGTTAACAGACAGTCGACTTTGATCGTTAAGTTCTGCACTTTTTAAAAGCTTAAATGTTGCTCCAAATGTAAACAAATGAACTCGTAATACTAAATGACGGAAACATGGACTGCCCAGTACATGAATAGCCTTTGTATTTGTTTTTTTTCATGTTCTTTTTGTAGCTCTGGTCTGTTAACACACACAAGGCTGCAAGTTTGAGCTAACTGCTCTTTCTTTCGCCAAACAGCCTGATCAACTGCATTGAGCTCGTCTCTGACAGTTTCATTTTTTCTATAGATGGTGCATTAATAAGGCGACTCACCATTTTTAAGCATGTGTCACTATCGTTTCTTTATTTTTGGACAGATTGCGGGACAGTAGTGCTTCTCCAGTCCTCTTTGGCGCCAATGATACTCAACGCAGGCGCAGCGTGATGACGAGACGCGCAGATGGAGGAAGAGAGACAAACGCGCGGATGAGATTCGGCTTGCTAATGTATTGATACAACACATTAAAAAATACAATAATTATTATCTTAGAGCTTCTAAAACCCCAGCTGTTATTGATAAGAAATCAGTGCAACAACAAATATTGTATAACAAATTAAATCATATTAAGAGGTATAGGCCTTATATATAATTATTTATATAAAATATTATGTCTAATGTTATTATTAGAAATTTATATGAATGAAAACTGCTTTCTGTGAAGATGAAAATGAACCAGAAATCGTTTGTGCCTCTGACCCCCAAATATGATTTCCTTTGCGCAAGGGACCTCCATCCTCAAATTTAAAAGGCATCTATATAGTTTGTTTCTGTATGATGAAGACCTAATTTTAACATTTCTGAAAAATATTAGAAATATTCATAAATATTATTTTAAAATATTTAGTTTCTATTAGGTTATTGCATTTTTTTAACTAATATTTAGCACCATACTGTTAGAAGCATAACTCGTTTACTTTGTCTTATTTTAATGTAATTTTTGTTTATCATTTATTTATCTTAATCTTTTTTAGTTCTTTTTTTCCCACTTTTTTTCTCTAAACATTTTCACAGACCTGTTTGAAAACTCCCATCTTATGTTCTGGAATTCAAGTCTTCATATACAATCCCATTTCCAGAATTTTGGGAAAGTTGTAAAATGCAATAAAATCAAGATTCTGTGATTTGTTAATTCTCTTTAACCTTGAACTGACAAAAGTACAAATATTTGTTTCCACCGACCAAATTAATGGTATTTTGTAAATATAAAAATTTTTTTTTTGATGGCTACAACACACTCCAAAAAAAGTTGGGACAGAGGCTAAATAAAAGTGAAAAGGTTATAAACTATCCAAGTTAAACTGTTTTAAAACAAGTCTACAGTAAGCATGTGAATTGGTAATAGTTGATGGTATCTTGATTGGGTATAAAAGGAGCATCTGTCTTTGCAAGTATTGGTATTGGCTCACCACTTCATGTGAGAATTGTCAAACCATTCAAAAAACACATTTCTCAATGCAAGAGAATTCCTAAAGAATTTAGGTCTGTCAGCATAAAGCATATAATATTGTGGAAAGATTCTGTGAATCCAGAGAAGGTGCAAAAGCAAACATCTGTCATGGTATGGAGGTGCATCAGTGCAAACAGCAGCATGGGTGACATTGAATCATTGACATGGAGGCATATATTGGTATTGTACAGAGACAGATTACTGCCATCTTTCCTGGGAAGCAATATAATATGCTTGTTCGAGATGCATCGGTGATGCACAGACCGATAGGCGTATGACATCAAAGTACCGAGAGAGCGACTCAAAAACAAAAGGAGTCAAATGCTCTCGTGGTACTTTGATGTCATACGCCAATCGGTCTGCACAGCGCCAATGCATCTTGAACAAGCCTAATGCTAGGCCTCGTTTTGCACATGCTACATCAGTGTGGTTTCGTAGACACTCAAGGGATGTGCTTGACTGCCTGCGGTCCAGGTCAGTCTCTTATTGAAAACAGCTTCTTTATAAAGCTAGCGAGGCTTAAGCTAGTCCTAGACTAAAATGCATGTTTGAGCTGTTTTAACTGATAGCAACTAGCACTGACATATCTTAAAATATGTCCATGCCATTGTTTTGTCTCAACATGTGAACAGTAACAATAAAAACATTGGACATTGAGGTTATTGATCAGATACAATATGGTACTAGCTTAAAAAAAAATTAAAGCTATGACTTTAAGCTTTCGTTCCTAACAATAGATTGCATCAGCCCACATTTTGCTAATCACACATGGACCCCTTCTCATCTACCATACTCCGTCATGCATTTGATAAAATTGTGTTAAAAACAATTGCACACAAGTATATGTTGTCGAAAATTTTGAGTTGGTCTTTATTGACAGATTTTACAAAGACTAAAAAGTTAGTCATCTTGCTGTTCCACCACTGTGCCCTTCTCACTGACATATATCCCATCAAGGAACTTCCGGATGTCCTTCTTTCTCACAGTGGTGGCCTGCTGGATCAGTGCAGCTGATGAAGAGAACGAGAGAAAAAGAAAAAGAAAATTAAGACAAACCAACTTAAAATGACAAGGTGGTGCACCCAAGAACTCCCATGTGCTGCAAGAGCTGTACAGAAATCAGTCATGTAACATGCAAGCCTAGCCAGTTGTTAAAGCTGTGGACTCAAACACCTGAAGTATTAACATGCTTAGATAAATGTGAACGTGCAATAAAGCCCTATAAAAGATGGAGTGAAGTAAAGCTGTTTGGTGTGCAGGAGATGGTCCATTCAGTCCAAACATCGCATCATTTGAAATTTGGCACTTTGGCAAAGATGATTTGGCAGTTTAAACAATGAACATGAAAACTGACAACATAGAGACATGTTAAAGAAAAAAAAGCAGGAAAACTAGCACAGAAGAGCCGATAGAAAGGCGAAGGACGGCAGCGGCTCCTGTCGCCCTGTACGGCGGTCTCATTCTAACCTCTCGTGGTCTCTACGACTCAGGCTCCACTACAGTGCCCTTTTCAGAGACGTAAATACCATCCAGGAACTTTCTGATATCCTTATTTTTGACTGTAGTTGCCTGCTGGATGAGGGCCGCTGAAACAAGAAAAGCTGGGGAGGTGAGGCATGCACGCACACTAGACTAGCATAACACCAGTCTCTCTCTCTCACATACCCACTGTATACACCAGCTCTTCCACACACAACCCAATCAAGAACATTCTCTTCAATTACTATGCAACTAATGGTTAAGGATGTCAGGATGGGGGAAAAGGAGGCTAAAATGTCTGATTCGCAGAAGTCTAAACATAATCAGGGCCTGAAGGTAATAGCAAATTAACTCAGAGGATACAGGGATGCTCAACTCTAACACAGACAAGGTGAGGGAGGGTACAGTTTAGGCTTAGATTTATTAAAATAAATTTTAGGACAAACAAATACCTATTAAAAAGAAAAAGAGGCTGAGTCACTTCTGATAATTCAACAATCACAAAAACAACATCCTTTTGCACAATCCTGGGATTAAAGGGTTAGTTCACCCAAAAATGAAATTTCTGTCATTACTCACCCTCATGTCGTTCCACACACGCAAGACCTTCATTCATCTTCGGAACACAAACATTTTTGATGAAAGCCAAGAGGGTTTTTTAAATCCCCAATAGAAAGCAATGTAGTTACCGTCATTCAAAGTCCAGAAAAGTTCTCAAGACATTGTTAAAATAGTCAATGTGACTACAGTGATTCGACTTTAATGTTAAAGGTTGAATGCCTGAACGCCAGCTCATTATTGGCCGGCTCCTGTGTCAGCATCACACGCATACAAAGTGGTGCTCAGGTGAACACCGAAGGCCAATACTGAGCCAGCGTTCGGAAGTAAACACGGAAGAGCTGAACTGCGTACGAGTGACAGGGTAGAGAAGAAATTGTTGAATAAAGCAGTTATTTTAGTTATGATGCACAAAAAGTATTCTTGTTGCTTTATAGCATTAAGGTTGAACCACTGTAGTCACGTTGATTATTTTAGCAATGTCTTTACAACTTTTCTGGACCTTGAATGATTGTGATTACATTGCTTTCTATGGAGAATTAATAAAAAATTAAAACATTTCATCAAAAATATCTTAATTTGTGTTCTGAAGATGAACGATGGTCTCCTTAGGGGTTTGGAATGACGTGAGGGTGAGTAATTAATTTAACAAATTAAGTGAACTAACTCTTTAACTAAAACACAGAAACCAGAAGATCTATAAGTGAATCCAAGATGTCTTGTTTACCACAATTTGAAATTATTTCAGATTAACAATGCTAACAGAATGCTTAGACCCTTTCATGTGCGTACAGACCATCATAAGGTTTAAAATCATGTGAACCACTTAATGTCAATGAGATCTCGAGTTGCATGCATCACTCTCGTCATATGTTGAAACAGTACATCTTAAAGATGCTCACCTGAGTTTGACACCAGCTCAATGTCATTACCCTCCAGAACCAGCTCGTCTTTTTGAGCAGCAGACACTGCACATTGCACACCTATTTAAAAAAAAAAACGAAAAAAAAAAAAAAACTTAATTCTGTAACCAGGCATGTCTGCAGCAAAATTAAGGGGTGTGCTGTGACAGACATTACACCAATTCAGCCTTTACACATACCTGGTCTCATGCGGACACGGCGGATGTACTTCTCTCCCAAGAAGTTTCTGATCTCCACCAAAGAGCCGGTGTCCTGGATCACCACGTTAATGGGGAAATGGGCATATACAGATCGCATCTTGTATCTGAAGCCCTAGAGAACAAATGAAACATGCTTTACATCACACAGTCCATATCTTTACCTTTTCAAAATAACTAGGAAGAGATTGAGGACACCAACAATCTTTTTAAAGCTGCTTTAGACAATGAACATAAGTCCCACATTGAGTGAGTGCAAATGCACCAAAATCGAGTACTTACCAGGGTGACCCCCTTGATCATGTTCTGAACATGACTGCAGATGGTGCGGACTGTGGCCAACTCCTTCCTGTTACCCCACCACTTGTCCACTCGCAGCTGAAACAAAGATCATCCACTGAAATCCCACACACACATTAACAATGCATGTTTACATGCACTTATGTTAAAATGAATCCAATCCGATTTCATAGTTTATATGAAACACTAAAATCTGATTCACATGTTTACATGTGCACTATATGTATTCTAAACAAAACTTCATTGTCAATGTCACCAGACCTGCTGAAAACATAATTGTGATTTTTGCCTAATGACATATTAAAAGAAAGCTGACAGGTCAGAAGAGCTTTTTAGTAAATATTTAATATTCCTCAACTGAACAGTTCGTGATACAAATATACACGTTCCTAAGTTATAAAACGCAAACATACCCGTAATGACACTGGACGTGCAAAGTATTCTTTGAATAAGAATCAGAAATTAGTCATTCAAGCATTTACATAGTTAATTTTTCCCTGTTGATCAGATTATTTCAGGTCTACCTTCCAAAGGTTTTCCAGTCAGATTGAGACATTTTTTGTGCGCATGTAAACATAACTATTGCAAGAATTGTGTTGTATTTAATGCAGATTAATTTGTATGCATCAAGACTGCAAACCTTCTTGTGTTTCTTGCCCAACAGACTGAGCTCCAGGTTAATGTGGTTGAACTCCCGTCGGAGAACGCCACGGGGTCCCTTCACAGTAACTGTGCGGCCCTTGAGGGACACCTCAACTGCAAGGAAACAGACACAATTTAGTCAAATTGAAGGCATGAAATGGACAAGGAGAAAGCCGTCTAAACCATATAAGCGATTAGTGTGTGAATGGTTGGGACGCGACGCTTGATATTTGACATACCGTTGTTGGGGATGTCCACTGTCTGGTTACTGAGAATGGTCTTCATTCTGTAGAAAACAACCACAAGGCGGTCAGCAAAATCATTATGTCTATCACAAATCCTAAAAGTGTCTTCATTTAGTAGTACGAAAAAAAGCTGACAGACCCGGCGGAATCTATTAGAAATAGCAGTCATTTACACCCTGGTAGGACTATTAGCGTGTTTTTAAGTTTTCTAATCGGTTTTAATGCTACTTGAACATTACTAACGTCATAATGAGAAAAGCATGGCTTAATGTCAATGTGCTTAATGAATGACTTGTAATTGCTTCGGCCTACAAGTCTGGCTAACAGATAAACACTGACCAGACATACTGCGATTATCAAACACCATCGGGTTTTCGGCACTAATACAGCCACAGATATTTTCATCAAAATGTAAATAAAGTCCTGAGACACTAGGCAAACCCAACGGATTTGACATTACTACAGATTGAACTTGATTAAAATGCACTAGAACAGGATGCGCCATGTTCTTACCTCGCCGATTAAGGGGGAAAGGAAGGAGGAAGGACGTAATGACGTAAATGTAACCCGTACGTTATGCGTCCGCCAGTCTGCAAGGCACGACCAAGCGATTACAGATTCTGATAATCACGTTAGTGAAGCAAACATTACTGAGGTTATCAGTAAAGCTTATTGAATTAGTTTTTAGAAATATATTTGTATGTATTTCATATGCACGTTAATATGGAAATGTATCACATGAACTGGTCTGTCGGGTGTATATGACGCTCTGGTCATCAACGTGTAGTGGGAGTTAATCAATGTCAGAGCGATTGTTGTCAATGACAGGATCTAAAGTCATGGCGTTGATCAGCAGAAGTTGTGGCGCTGCGGGTCGATATTCTTCTAAGCATCTGTTTTTACAATCAAAATGCTTTGAGGCGTCTATTGTAAGCGATTTCTACGTTCTGTTTTTGTTTAATGACTGACTGTACTAAAATATAATGTCAAATAGTTAAGTGCTACCTGTCGGTGCTCTACCAGTGCAGGCCAGTACAGAAGTTGCTGCAGTATAATGTCCAGCGATTTAATATATTTAAAAAAAAGTTTTTTTTTCTACGCATATTATGCTGAGCTAACTGAACTGGTAGATGATGATATTAGTATAACATTTTTAAAATTGAAGTCACGCTGGAGTGCCTTGTGTTTATGGTCGCAGGGTTACTGTAACAGACTGACCACTGCAGCCAACACATCATCCACACTCACCGAGAGGAAGAAAGACATGAAAGAGGATGGACTGAACCTCCAGGACTTCATATCAGGAGAACTGTCAGAAAGGACCAAGTGGGAGGAATACAGAGGAAACCTGAAGAGAGAGAAGGGAGAAAGGTAAACGTATGGAAACCACTTTAACATTTTCATTAGTAATAGTTTGGATCTTGTAAAGTTACTAACATTCAGTGGTGTTTTGGACATGCGCCATGGTATTCCAGGGTCCTTTAAAGAATGAATGTCCTGCATGAATATTCAGTACCATGTTTTCTATCAAAGTGTCATGGTATTACAATGGCCATCAATACTACACCAATACCACCATGGTACCACCAAAGTAAAAAAATATATAGTTTTTTTTTTATTTATGACTTCGTTTACAGTGATCAATCTGGAAAGGTCATTTAATAATTTTATCAGTGTTTTCCAATTATGCCTTTCGACTCATAGATAAAGTTATTTGTTAATAAACGGCACATATAGTATGATATGGTGAGAAAATGGCGCTCATACCCAAGGAGAAAAAACACACTCCAAATTTATTCAGGGGTCCAAACTAAGCAGAATTTTGGCCAAAAGGTAAAATTCTGATAGCTTGTAATGCATGTCAATGAGATCTTTGAAACAGTATAGCATCCTACTTACATAAAATGCATATAACTATCAGTTATTATTCTATTTCTCCCAATAATAAGTCTTAGTAAGATATTTAAATGTTTAGTTTTATGGCCAAAACTCTGTAGTTTTTTATTGTGGGGGGGGAAAACAATGCAATACAATACAATACAATGATGATTGAGAGATGTACAAATAAACATTCCTCAAAAGCCTGGTGTATCATATTTGATATTTTTTTGGTACATTTTAACATAATTTTCCTAAAAAAAATGATGTATGGATAATCAAGTAAACCTAAGTTGCTTCAGTCCAGTAAGAATTCATTTTAAAATATCACTAACAATATAAAAGTTATGCTTATGTTTGTTTACTTTTATAAAATCAATAAAGATTTCACAGCAAAAAGATGTGTACCATCACCTGAAAGGGAACGTTTTTAGAAATCTACAAAAAGGCCTCTTAAAGTATTAATTATTAATCAAAGGACAGAAGGCATGTAGTAGATTTATGTGTAACAGGTTTTTCAGCAAAGTTTTGATTACGTTGATAATTTAGAGGGCCTAGAAATTAATTTGTGTATCAAATATGATACAGCTTTAAAGGGTTAATATGTAATACTTTTTATGATAGATAGATCGATACCTCATAACAAAACGTAAAAATATAAGTATAAAGTCCAGTTCACAGGATTGAACCAGTTGTTTATTTTCCCAGGCTGAGGCTACCACCATGGCTAAAGACAGAGATTCCTATAGGAAAGAACTACAACAAACTGAAGAACACACTTAGAGAACTGAACCTACACACAGTGAGTGGCTGAAAACATGCCTGACATTTCAACTCCTTCACACAATTTTCTGAAACAATGGTGACAATTTTATAGTTCAATGAAAATATAATTCTTTCAAAAATGAAAATTCATGTTGACATTCATTTCATTGAACTTTAACGTCTGTCTTGGAACACAACAGGAGAAGTTTAGCAGAATGTCAGAACAGCTTTTTTCAGTACAATGAAAGTGGAAGAGAACCAGGGGCTGTCAAGCTACAAAAAGAACAAAAATGCATGATAAAGCAATAAAAGTTGTCCATATGAGCTCTATATGAAGTACGCTACCATTTAAATGTTTAGGGTCCTTTTTTTAATTTATTTTTTTTAAGGTGAAGTATGACATTTCTGCGACACTAGCTGAATTACAAAAAGAAAGCATATATTCAAACAACCTTGCAAACGGCCCTTTCTCGCATTGCGACGCCCCTAACTGACATTAGTGCAGATTGTACATCACAATCATAGCTCTCTCAGGTGCTTGGGAAGGTATGTCTCAACAGGTAAAAGCAGACTACTTTCAATAAAAGTTCCAGCATATTAGGAATACTTTTAGCTGTGTTGCTATGTGTCATGAGTAGACTTCTTAAGAAATCTTATTGATCTTAAACTTTTGAACGGTAGAGTATATAGCTATGTTGTAGTGTGATAAACAGACTTTATTTTGCTACTCACTGAAATTCCATTTTTATTGCATGTAAAAGAGCAACTTGGACATTCTGATATGAATAACTCCTTTTGTGTTCCACGGCAGAAAGAAAGTTTCAAAAGACATAAGGGAGAGTAAAAGATGACAATAATTAAATTTTGTGGGTGAATTATTACTTTAAATTTATGCTGATAGACCAAGGGTACATGAATTATACACTTTTGTTACAGGTCTGCGAGGAGGCTCGGTGTCCAAATATTGGGGAATGCTGGGGGGGAGGAGAGTATGCCACTGCCACAGCAACCATTATGGTGCGTGTATTGGGTCTGAAAAACACCCACAAACATCCAAGGATAATATCTCAATGTTATGGTCTTTCGAACATTATTTTTTTCCCTAACAGAAGAATTTTGATTCTGCTTGATTTTCCATACTCTTTCCATAGTTAATGGGGGACACATGCACACGTGGCTGTAGGTTTTGTTCAGTTAAAACAGCGAGACGTCCTCCACCTCTTGACCCTGACGAGCCATATAACACAGCTAAAGCCATCGCAGCATGGGGACTGGACTATGTAGTCCTCACATCAGTGGACAGAGATGGTGAGGAAACATGAAAACGACAACAAACCAAAATTAAACACTCTGTGAAATACCTTCACAGGCACATATTTTTTTCTTGTTGACATATTTGCTTTTGGAACAAGAACATATTGCTTTTTTTTTTATCCATGGTTTACTACTCTCTAGTCAGTTGGAAGTAGTATGTGTCGGAGGGGCATTCTCTAGAACGCATCTGATTAGAAGAAAATCTGTGTGGTGCAGGATGAGTCATCAATATTTTTGGTCTGTTTTCCAAAAAGAGAAAGACTAATTCCTCATAACATATTTTTATTGTGCTGGACAGACATTCCTGATGGTGGGGCTGAACATTTTGCAAAGACCGTCTCCAGCCTTAAAGAAAGGTACAGAGATTACTCAGGTGTGTTTTTAGAATCAACTAATTTGTCTGTTTCTCTCATACATGATCTTTTCTCTCTTAGGAACCCTAAAATCCTGGTAGAGTGTTTGACTCCTGATTTCCGTGGTGATCTGGCAGCAGTGGAGAAAATTGCTTTGTCTGGGCTTGATGTTTATGCTCACAATGTAGAGACGGTTAGAGAACTACAGAGGTTGGTGCATTTTACTGTCACAGTCTGGATCTTGTGCGCTCACATAAAAATGCTGTCATGTCTGTTACAGCAGCGTTTTGCTTTTATTTATTTTATTTTTTTTAAGAATTCTTTTTAATGCAGTTTGTGAAGTTATCTGTATTCTATTTATTTTTTTCTGTTTTATTTGTAGTATATACAGTCACCACCAGATGGCAGAAATATCTAGTCCATCTCACCAATTGAAATAGTAACAGTAGTTCTCATCCTGTTGTTCAATGCTTGGAGATTTCATTGCAGATTTCATTTTCATCTTTGATCTTTTAAGGCATGTGCGTGACCCTCGTGCAAACTTCGACCAATCATTGAGTGTTTTACAACATGCTAAAAAGGTGAAATCCAGTGTGCTCACAAAGACTTCCATCATGTTGGGTCTCGGAGAGACAGATGCACAGATACATGCTGCTCTGAAAGGTAACGTGCAGTAACCTACACTAATTCATACCAGACATGCATTCTATTTATATCACAGGAGGTAAATGAATATGCATATGAGAGTTCTTTGTGTTCTTGCAGAATTGAGGGACTCTGAAGTGGACTGTCTAACACTGGGCCAGTACATGCAGCCAACAAAACGCCACCTCAAGGTACAACAACAAAACACAATAATAAAACAACCAAGCTCTGTCATTCACACCAAGAACAATAATTATACAGATAACTACAGCCAGGGCCGGCCCTAGCTTTGATGGGGCCCTAAGCAGAATTTTATATGGCGGCCCCTCGGTTAAAATAAATTATGATAAACGGTATCTTCTTATATAAAAAATAAATGTAAATGTAAAAAATAATATACCCTTAAAGTTTTTGCCCTCAAACAAAAAAGTGGATTCCTATTGCAATGACTAAATTTCACCTACAAAAATTTGCAAAACAATATTAATATGACTATACATTAAGTAATCTGTTTTAGATAACCCGCCTTAAATGGCACATAGAAACAAAACAAACTGTGATTGGCCACTTTACCTGTTGGTCAGATCTAAGTAGTTCTCAGAAAGAATAAGCCTTTAAGGTGCCCTAGAATTGAAAATTGAATTCACCTCATTATAGTTAAATAATTATAGTTCTGTACATGGAAATGACATACAGTGAGTCTCAAACACCATTGTTTCCTCCTTCTTATGTAAATTAGATTTTTGCAAAAGACCTCTGAAGAACAGGCTAATCTCAACATAACACCGACTGTGATGCAACAGTCGGGATCATTAATATGTACGCCCCCATTTTTTGCATATGCCAGCCCATGTTCAAGGCATTAGACAAGCCAGTATTAAAGTCTGGAGCTGTGCACAGCTGAATCAACAGACTTTATGCAGGTAAGCAAGCAAGGACAATAGCGAAAAATGGCAGATGGAGCGATAATAACTGACATGATCCATGATATCATGATATTTTTAGTGATATTTGTAAATTGTCTTTCTAAATGTTTCATTAGCATGTTGTTAATGTACTGTTAAATGTGGTTAAAGTTACCATCGTTTCTTACTGTATTCACGGAGCCAGAGCCATGTCGTTATTTTCATTATTAAACACTTGCAGTCTGTATAATTCATAAACAACTTCATTCTTTATAAATCTCTCCAACAGTGTGTAATGTTAGCGTTAGCCCGTTAGCCACACATAGGCTACTATCAAACTCATTCAGAATCAAATGTAAACATCCAAATAAATACTATACTTACATGGTCTGATATGCTGCATGATGAACACTTTGTAAAGATCCATTTTGAGGGTTATATTAGCTGTGGGAACTTTGTTTGTGCAATGTATTATAGAGTTGCAAGCTTGGGGGCGGGGAGCGCGAGCATTTAAAGGGGACACGCGCTGAAACGCCGCATTTCTAATTATGCTCCAAAATAGGCAGTTAAAAAATTGAATAATAAAAAATCTATGGGGTATTTTGAGCTGAAACTTCACAGACACATTCAGGGGACACCTTAGACTTATATTACATCTTGTGAAAAGGGGTTCTAGGGCACCTTTAATGAGGACCAGATTTTACCCAAGTGAAAAGTCTTCTATGACTAATAATTCAAAAGCAACTGGCCACATTTTCTGTTTCATACATCATTTCAGTTTAATTTTATTACATCACACACATAACACATTTTAAGATTAGCACCTTCTTGAACACATCAGCCTTAAAGTGTGTTTCTGATTGAAGGTGGAAGAATATGTTACTCCTGAGAAGTTTGCATACTGGGAGAAGGTTGGCCAGGAGATGGGCTTTGTCTACACAGCAAGTGGGCCACTTGTGCGCTCCTCTTACAAAGCAGGTAAACTGAGTACATGTTTAAATTTATAAAGCTTTAATACGTAGTGTAGATAACGCTATCCATTAGCATTACCATTCTTCTCAATATCTGTTTCCATCCAAAGTTTTGAATTTAACTAATGTGCAAAGTAAAGCACCATTTTCATCCTGCGTGTTCAAGAGAACAAAATCTTCACTTCCTGGAAAATTGCCCGAAAATATCTGTAATAAGAATGGAAGTTGCTGCCATTGGGGAAGCAACTGTGGCTATTTTTTCTTAGATGCCTGCTGTTTGGGAATGCAATCATGTGGAGAGAGTTCTGGGAGATCATTATGTTCAATCATTCTGATGACAGACTTTGGCTCATTTCAGAATGACCTAACCCACATTTGAGATGCTGTGCCATGAAATTGGTCAGCTAGTTAGTCCAGTTATCTAATCACATGCGTTTTTTTGTTGCACATCGAGGGATTTATTCGGTATATGTGACCCTGGGCCACAAAACCATAGCCAACAATACATTGTATGGGTCAAAATTATCGATTTTTCTTGTATGCCAAAATCATTAGGATATTAAGTAAAGATCATGTTCAATGAAGATATTTTGTTAAATTCCTACTGTAAATATATCAAAAATAAATTTTTGTAAGTGAATATTAAGCATTTCTAAGGACTTCATTTGGACACCTTTTAAAGGCGATTTTCTCAATATTTAGATATTTTTTTTCACCCTCAGATTCCAGATTTTCAAATAGTTGTATCTCGGCCAAATATTGTCCTATCGTAACAAACCATAAATCAATGGAAAGCTTATTTATTCAGCTTTCAGATGATGTTTCAATTAAAATTTCAAAAAATTGACCCCTATGACTGGTTTTGTGGTCCAGGGTCACATGTGTGTTTCCATTGTAGTTTATGTGCATGTCTTCTTATCAGATAAAAAATTATCCACCCGAATTGAATGCGTTCGTTTTTTTTTGCGCCTTGTTAGAATTTATTCGCATCTTGCCGTTTCCATATCCCAAAATTCTCATAAAAAATGGGAGATGGAAAGCTAATGACAGTTGGTTAACTGGTGCAAGCAAATTTAAGTATGTGATTTTTTTTTTTCAAACTGCCATCTATTCTCATGGGGCAACACCATTTATATCACTAAAAAGAAATATTTGCTATATGTTGCTTCTAAAAGAAAGTTTGAAAGTTTCGGCCATCAGGGCAGCCAAACATTGACTCCGTTTCAACTATCATGAAGCACACGTACTCGCACATACTGTAACATTATTTGTTTAAACGTACGGCCTCATGTTTTTTTTTCTATATTTCTTAGGTGAGTTCTTTTTGAAGAATCTGCTGGAAAAGAGAAAGACTGAAGACACCACAGCAGCAGCAGAGTAAAACTGCTAAACACTACCTGTCTATCCTGTTTCACCCTCTCTTTCCCTACAGTATAAACAGTATTAAAGGGACAGTTCACCCAAAAATAAAAATTCTGTAATTATTTATTCACCCTCATTGTTTATTTGAATCATGCAGGTTTGGAACAACATGAGGGTGTGTGAATTTAATTTAGTAAATGTGAATTTTCATTTTTCATGAATTATGCCTTCAAGTAGACATATCACAAAATAAAATTATGTTGCAGAAACATTCTTTAAACATGTTTAAATGAACATTGGATTGTTTTAGAAATGGATTAAAGGAATGTATATTGTGCATCAACTAAGTAATATAGAGTATATTAAATTCAAACTCCTCAAAATACATGTCAGTTGTGCATTTTTATTTTAGCCATGGTTGTCTTCCATTATTTAAGCCTGTGAAATGAATAGACGGTGCTTCTTTCATTGGTCCATATTTATTTAAGAAATCTTAATATATTTATTTCTGCAATCATTGTACATGACCATTACAAACCTGTACAGTAAGATGATTTTATAAAAGCTACAACTGTGACTCTACAATAACTAATACACAGTGCAGGTCCAAAAATATATATCAAAAGATTAATAAATGATAACTAGGTGACACAAACAGCTATTTGTCAGTGGTATCACATGCCTAATTTAAGGCTAATGTTTTACACTGTTTTTCATGTTCCACGTGTTGCTTCTCTCTCAGACATCGCTCTCAAATAGGTAGGCAATTTTGCCACTAAAATCCATAACACTGATAATCGTAAATAATAATAGACTACTAAACAGTAGTGGAACGTTGAAATGCATTAACACCAGTTTTGTACAGTTAATATATATAGTGTTTAAACATTTTTGCAAAATGGCACAGACATGACAACATTCTAAAAAAATTCTAAGAATCGTGATTTTAAAAAAACTAAGACATGGATGATAAAGTGTTTAAAACATTAAATCACTGCATTTTTGTCAACGGCCATGAGAGATAAAACTCAGTCTTAAAGTCAACATTCTGAACACAGTTCAACACACACAGAGCACATGCATTTTTACAAACAGGAGTTTGTAGTTTTCCAGGAACAGTCACACATTACTTTGGTTTTCTCATAAAAAGACTTTAATCAGTGTAAAGTGCACATGCATGTGTGTGTGTATGTGAATCAGGGTCTTATGCTTTGGCTTTCTTGTTGGGTGGTTCATTGATTCGTGGAACTCCTCCAGATGGTGTGAAGGGGATTCTGGTCGTTACCTTCTTTCCAATGGTCTCGATCTATGAAAAACACACAACATTAATAAAAATACTAATACGAGGCTATATAAGAAATGTACAATAACAAATGCAAAAAAAAAATAATAATAATTATTGATGGCCAGAATAATAATAAGTTTTATTTATATAGCCCCTTTCCAGAGCTCAAGGACGCTTTACAGTGTACATCACAAGGAAGAGATAATACGAGTAAACAATGATGAGAAAACAATAATGGACATGGAAGTATACAGAATAGAGACAAGTACAAAATTACAAAATAGGACTTAAGAGACATAACATAACATTCAGACAAATATTAGAAGTAATGCAGAGCAATCAATGAATCAAATCAAGAGGTATAACATTCAGAAAACAGGTGAGTTTTGAGTAATGATTTAAATTCAGAGATATTATTAACACAACAGAGTGAGCGGGGGAGAGAATTCCAGAGTTTTGGTGCGATAGTACTGAATGATCTGCCCCCCATTGAAGAGAGGCGATGCCGAGGGATAACGAGAAGGCCATAGTCAGAGGAACGTAGTGAGCGAGTCGGAGTGTATGGGACGAGCATATTACAGAGATAAGGGGGAGCCAAGCCATGCAGAGATTTAAAAGTGAGCAGGAGAATTTTGAATTTAATTCGGTAAGCAACTGGAAGCCAGTGGAGATCATACAAAATTGGGGTGATGTGAGCAGAACGCTTGGTGTGGGTGAGTATTCTAGCAGCAGAGTTTTGAATGCATTGTAATTTGGAAATGGAGCTGGAAGGTAGACCAATGAAAAGAGCATTACAGTAATCAAGGCGTGATGAGACAAATGCATGGATGACAGTTTCAGCGTCTTTGGTACTGAGGGACGGAGTTGGGCAATGCGACGTAGGTGAAAGAATGCAGATTTGGTAATAGAGGTAATATGAGACTGAAACGAAAGGGTGGAGTCAATGATGACACCAACATGTTTAACAGTATTGGATGTTTTGATGTGAGAACCAGCAATTTCACAGGTGAGATTGATAGAAATATTGCTGGTAAGTCAGGGAGTTCCAATGAAAATAATCTCAGTTTTGTCCATGTTGACTTTCAGAAAATTTGAATTAAGCCAATCTTTTATGTCTTTTACACAAGCAGAGATTTTGTCTCTTTGGGGAGGTAGAGTAGGTGTGCAGATTGAGTATAATTGAATGTCATCAGCGTAAAAATGATAGTTGAGACCATGACGTTGTAAAATCTGACCAAGTGGTATGATGTAAATTATGAATAATAAAGGCCCGAGAACGGATCCCTGGAGAACACCTCGCTTCAGGGAGACAGTAGGTGATCGAAAATCCTTGATTGAGATGTAAAATTGTCTGTCAGAGAGATAGGAAGAAAACCAAGAAAGAGCAGAACCAGAAATACCCAAATCAGAGAGACGAGGAACAAGTAATTCATGGGAGACGGTATCGAAGGCAGAGCTGAGGTCGAGTAGCAGAAGTATAGACAGATAACCAGAATCAGCAGAAAGCAGTAGATCATTCACTACCTTTACAAGTGCAGTTTCAGTACTATGGAGGGGGCGAAAACCAGATTGAAAGGGATCGAAGAGATTATTTTCAACTAGAAAAGACTGGAGTTGGGAGGCAACAGTGCTTTCCAGTAATTTGGCTATGAAGGGTAAATTTGAAATAGGACGGTAATTAGTTAGAACTGAGGGGTCGAGGTTGGGTTTCTTGAGAACAGGGGTAACTGCAGCAGTTTTGAGTGGCAGAGGAAATGAAGCAGAGGTAAGAGATGTATTAATGAAGTGAGAGATAGGAGCAGAGATGGAAGAATGGCAAAGTTTCAGGAGTAAAGTAGGAGCAGGATCAAGTTGACAGGAAGAAGAGTTGGATTTCAAGATTAACTTAGAGACAGAAGATGGGGTTGTCAAAGAAAAACAAGACAGAGTTTGACTGGATAGATTTGGTGGGTAGTTGAGCTTTGTATCAGTGGAGAAGCATTGGTGGACGGCATCGGTCTTTTCAAGCAAATAATCCAGAAAAGAACAGCAAAGTTCATTAGAAGCTAGGGCGTCCTGGGGTGGAGGTTTAGTAAGCTTATTTATTGTATTGAATAATGCTTTTGGCCTGTTACTTGATTTATTAATTGTGGCAGAGACAAAACTAGAGCGAGTTGAGATGAGAGCAGATTTGTATATTTTGAGATGATCAAGAAATGCTAAATAATGTACAGTAAGACCGGTTTTTCTGTAGAGACGCTCAAGCCGTCTACCAGTAGCCTTGAGAATACGGAGCTCAGGGCTATACCAAGGAGAAGAGTGGGAAGAAGGGACACTTCTGGTCTTAATAGGAGCATGCTGCTGTAAGATTTCAGAAATAATGGAGTGATAGTAAGATAATATCATGGAGGGAGAAGAAATATCAAAGACATCTGAAAGGTTCGAAGAAACAATAGAGCTACAGAATGATGCAGTATCAATAGCTTTCAGATTGCGGTATGAAATACCAGTTTTAAGGGATTTCTTATGCATAGGCAGACTTAAGCTAAAATCAAGGAGTTTGTGATCAGAGATACCAGTGTCAGAAGAAGAGATGGAACAGATATCAACCCTTGATGTACATATCAGATCAAGGATATGACCACGAGTATGGGTAGGAAAATGAACATGCTGAGTCAGATTAAAACATTCAAAAACAGACAGTAATTGATTAGTGTTAGAGCAGACAGTATCAACATGAATATTGAAGTCACCAAGCAGGAGAATGGGAAATGACAATGAACAGGCAAGGGTTAACAGTTCACTGAGTTCAGAAAAAAAGTTGGACAGGGCTTTAGGAGGACGATATAGCAAGATAATTATAAGAGAGTCAGCCTTCAATACCATATATTCAAATGAATTGGTATCATGAAAATGAAGTTGCGTGAGTCGGAGATTCTGAAATCAATTTCAGTAGTACATTTAGATTAATTTGTTGACATAGAACTTATGTTTGATGCGATAGTTTCATCTTTACGTCAGTGAATAAATATGTCGATCCCCCTCTAATTCTTCTGTGCTCTAATGGTCTGGTGGGTGAATTTTTGCTTAAAATCGTTAAAGCAGTAGAAGCACTCAACTGTGTGAAAACTACTGTTGCCTTTCACCACTAATAACAGCAGCAATGAGCACTCATCATGATTTTAAAAACAACACATTTCAGTGCCAGATTGCCTCTTATTTAACACAAATGAACGAAATTAATACTCTGCTAGTCAACTGCTTCCTTTGAATTAGATACATGCATGCTAAGAGATGTTTCAAAAGGTGGTGGGGACAATATCGGCCCAGGCAAAAAGTGGTGGGGACATGCAAATTATGCCTATGGAACGAAGTAAATAAAATGACATGTCAGGCAGGTGGGTCCACCCATAAACACGTTAAATGCATAAATAACTGCTGACCTGAAAGCCAAAGTTCTGTAGTTGGGGGTGCAGATGGTCCAGGACTCGTCGTCCATCAAAGATAAATGCTGGTTTCAACATCTTGTGATATATTTTCTCATAATCCAGATCCTAAAAACAAACACGTAATAATTAACCATAAATTAAATAAGTAGCACAATGTACCATGGAATACTTTTTGGACATGATATATGGTATTTTTAAGTACCTTGTAGTACCATGTGTTCAATTATACAGTATATATGAAAATAGTAATCATACACTGGTGTTTATCAAAGTACCACGACAGGGCTCATCAGTAAGGAGTTTTTTGCCAATAAGATTAATATGTCGCCAATGTTTTCACTGGAACCAACAAAAAAAATATATATAAATCAAACATTTATTAATTTGCATTTATAACATTTACATTTAAATTTCTAATTTCGTATTTATTCTAAAATGATTATTTAAAAACATAATTTAGTATTATATGTGTTACATTTATACATTAACATGCAAATCAAACTCAATTATAGGGCATCACTGCCCTGAATGATACTGTTTTATTATTTCTAAGGAGTAAATGCAATGTTCATTTTAACGGCACAACATGAGCACAAATGAACGGCATAGTTTTGGAACGATTTAGGTAACATGGGGTCATCTAGATTCTAGAGTGATGTAACTGTTCCTAAAAAAGTATTTTTTCCCATTATATTTAAGAAGGGGTCATAGTCAGGTTTTTTTATTTTTAAACCACAAGACAAACAATACAGGTTTTGTCCCATTTAGATGTCATGGAGTGGAGAGTGATGTCAAAGCTCCCGAATTATATTTGTTATATCTGCTGAAGGACAATAATTACAGTGTGTGTTTTAACGTCACAAATTGAGCACAAATGAACAGCCCCTATTTGGAGCGATTTAAACAACATAGGGTAGAGTGCTGCACACAAGAGTGTGTATTTTGTGTTTGTGCCATTTACCTTAAACATGTCCCACTCTGTGCAGATGACCAGGGCGTGTGCATTTTCACACGCCTTGTAGGGGTCTGACGTCACCGTTACAAGATCAGACACTGCAGACAGAATGAGAGTCATGAAATATTAGACAGAAACACACAGACACAAACTTTGTCCTGCATTCCTAGACATAAGTTTCTGCCCTACATGAGATTCAGCATGACATAGTCTTTCTCTCCTATCATTCAAAGACCTAAAGCACAGTTTTATTTGCTTAACACACATACCTCTTTCTGGGTTGTCTCCAGAGATGTTGGGTTGAGACAAGTCCTGGATTATCTGCTCCTTCAGCACTTTAGGGTCATAAATATGCAGCTTGGCTCCTTCGTCCATCAGATACTTAGAGATGTAGATACTAGACGACTCTCTGAAACACACATACACACAGACTTACAACACAAGATTCTCATTTACAGACTAATTATGATTCCATGGAAAAAGGTTATTTTTGAATAAATATAAGCAAACTAGTAGAGAACAGTAGCAGAAAATGTTACTGCAGGTTATTTTGGGTAAAGGTATCTGCCAAATACATAAAGTAAATATAAATTTGCAGTTATTTTTTTCAGTCAGTTTAATGAAGCTATTATAATATATCACAGTGGTGTCCAATAGACGGAGAGTGCATAAAAAAAAAAATCTTATTGTGAAATCTCACTCAATTGTTGGGGTTATATTGTTTGAGGAAAAAACAAACCAGTTAATATTGAGTAATTTACATACAGAAAAAATGTATCACCATTTAATTTTCCTATTTTTGAGTTACCGATGAAAATACTTCCAAACAAAATAACTAACTGTAGCACACCTCTGAGAAACACAAATTAGACATGTTTTCCTACTAATTTAATCATTGTATTTTTAAAGAATTGACTGAGTGAATAATTCAATGACTCACTTATAAAGTCAGTCATTTGTCATAACCTACTGCCGTATCGAGTAACTTGCAGAAAGTCACTGAAAAATCCCTACCACTAATGCACAGGCTAACAGTCTGTCTGGAACATTGCAAACAAAGACAAACGGAGTGACAGAAACAGTGAAAAAGACAAAGTGGTGTTGGACTGAAGATCAAATTCATCACCGGAACTAACTGTTATGTAATAAACATTTATGATTCTTCACAAGTTCTAATTCGGTAAATACAAAAGTAATTTTTTTGACATTAACTCCTTTGTACAAAAAGTCAGATTTCCTTTCTTGAGTTGATGCTGTACGGATCAAACATAACATGATAACCAGACTTTGCATAAACTTGTGGAGTTCATATCACCTTAATCGCTGCTGCTATTCAGAAAAGGTGGACATATCAAATACTAAAACATTCTGAAAATCATTTCACTTTGAGGGGGAAAAAAAATAGCAAAACAGAATTTTTTGGAAATAGACTGTTGGACCCCACTGTATTATTAAATGGATTTATAATAAGCCTGTGTTCCTGCACCAGTCCTACCTGAAAAAAAATAAAATAAAAAATATATCCGTCACGATGCCTTGAATGGAGTGGGGGGGAAAAAATCAGCTGAGACAATACACATGCAGAGTCATGACTTGTTCTCATTGACTCTAGATAAAGTTCATGGGTGGGATGGGCATGTTTAACATGTGCTGTAGTGTTTTAAGTATGCATGTTTTTAAATGGGAGATAGTTCAAACTGGGGGGCGGACTGTGTAATCATTCCACAATAAAGTTGATGATTAACTCATGCTCTGACTTCTTATAGTCTCTACGTTTTGTAGGTAAAAGAGAAAGACACAGCTTTTGACTTGTCACATATAAATATGTGATAAAGCTGTCATAAACAGAAATTACTGGTTCAAAGTGTCCCTGCATGTACCTGGTGTCTCCCGTGTCCTTTTTGAAGGAGAAACCTAACAAGGCAATTTTCTTCCCTGTAGCCGTGTTAAACAGGCAGTCAATGATCCGACAGGCAAATCTCTTTCTCTGATATTCGTTCATGTCTATCACCTGCACATACAGAAATACAAAGTAAAAGATTAGGCAAACAAAATAATTTAGATATCAAAGTGTTACTATATGAAAGTTCATCGGAACTTACACTACACATCAACAGTTTGAGGATGGTAAGATTTTTAAATGCTTTTTAAAGAAGTCTCTCATGCTCAACAAGGCTGCATTTATTTGATCAAAAATTGGTGCAGATTGGTGCTCAAGAAAGATTTATTTTTATTAAGAAGTTTGTTGAAACAGATCTACTTGACTCTCTGATCAACAGAAATGTCAAAAGAACAGCATTTATTTGAAATAGAAATCTTTTGTAACATTATAAATGCCTATACTGTCACTTTTGATCAATTTAATGCATCCTTGCTGAATAAGAGTATTAATTTCCTTAAAAATAATAATCTTACTGACCCCAAACTTTTGAATAGTAGTGCAAGTCGGTATTCGCCAAAAAATCATCCCCATCACACAGTTCTCATATCTCATGTGCACCTGCACATATCCAAACTTGCTGTTTGTTCATATAACAACCAATGAGGTTTGGTACCATTTGATGACTTTGGTGAAGTTAAAGCTGCCTTGATGCATCTTTACATTGAACAAAGCCAACATATGCCACCAAGACTTATTAAATAAGCATTCAATTTGAAGTTTACCTGTTGCCAGTATGAAGCAACCTCTGGGAGATTCAGTGCCTCACACAGATACACCAAATTTAGCACATCCTTCTGAAAACAACTTCCTCCAAAACCTGATACAGAGACATACATATTAAGGTAATTGAAGCAAAACTTATTCTATTATATCATTTTGAGCACTTTTACGAAGCAAAAAGTACCAATAATGTGGAATTAAGATGGAGTAAAAACAAATGCACTGACCCACGCTGGCTTTGAGGAACTTGCTCCCAATGCGCTGATCCATGCCGATGGCTCTGGCCACCTCCTCAACATCAGCGCCAGTGGATTCACACAGGGCAGAGATGGAGTTTATACTACTGATGCGCTGAGCCAGGAATGCATTTGCTGCCTAAAACATGCACATGTTTTTATACATCATAAAATATTAGTTGAATGAATTTTACATATCAAATCAAAGACTTGGCTACAAATTTTACTCATTCTTATCTTTAAGGGTGTGTTCACACTTGGCAGGTTTGGTTTTATTAAAAGGAACTCTGGTGTGATTGCTCTGTTCATTTGAACAAGTGTGAATGCCATGTGAACAAGTTTAAACTATGGTTTGAACCTTTTTCAGGGGTCTCGATCAACTTGTTTGGTGCGCACCAAGGTTCAAACTTGATCACACAGCATTCACACTTGTTCAAATGAACTGCACTAATTCATACATCGCTTCCAAATGAACTCTCACCTTTCTTGTCATAGTCACAATTTTGTCCATTACAGTGTGATACTGTATGTGTCTCCTTGCAGCAGATCTTTGTTTGTGTAACGAAGGAATTCCTGGTGCTATTTTGACTCCTTTACACATTTTCTAAGTTCTCAGCTGGTAAAAATACCATCGTGTGTACGCACGTACTATACAACAAGAACATTTAATCAAGCACACAGCATTGTTTTTGATGTTCCACCACAAAATACATGTCATAAAAGCATTTTTTTTTTTTTTTTGTATCTTTAGGTTCTGTATTAAAAATGACTGTGAATGCCAAGCGAACCAGGAGTAATGTATCATCTTCTTTTTTGGTCCAAACCAAAACAACCAAGAGAACTGAACTACAAGTGTGAACACACCCTAATTATACATCTTACATTTACATACCAGTTTGGAAAGTTCAGAGGACCAGGTATTGGTGGTGATTATGCGTGATTTGGGGACCCATTGCTCATAAACTGCACAAAGAGCACTAATAGCCCTTTGACCCTCTGGAGTCTCATCTCCACCAATCAGGACACGATCTGGGTCCTTCAGGTCCTTCACTGCTGTACCCTCTGCAAGGAACTCTGGGTTAGAGAGAACCTGTAATCAAAGGTGGGAAAAAATGTTGTTATTAACACAGCAGAACAGAAGGAACTGTGAAAAATTCCCAAAGGTCTACAAACCCAGTTGTTTTATAAGTTCACTTGAGAGAGGCAAAAACTTTGTAGAAAATCCCTTTCAAAACAACAGCCTAATCCTGATTACATTTACAAGTGGTTGTGTAAAATTGTCAAACTGATGTAGAAGCATATTTCACAACACATTTATGTATTTACAGCATAAATTAGATAAACAGAAGGTTTAACAGCATGTATTTGAAATAGAAATTTCTATAAAGCAAAGGTCTTTACTGTCATTTTTGATCACTTAAATGTGAATGATTACAGTAATATTATATATTTATATAGCATTTAACCTAAAATTTTGATATTAAAAAAAGCTCATTTTATTTGTCACCTTCCCCATATATCAGCACAGGAATATTAGATGTTCACACAAACACACCTGTAAGTTGAGGCTGGGTTTGGTGTTTGCATCAAATATCCTGCGGATGCTCTCAGCTGCACGGACCGGCACTGTGCTCTTCTCCGTAACAATTTTATACCCATCCGACACCTCCACGATGCGCCGTGCACATGCCTCAATAAACTTCAGGTCAGCAGCACGGCCTTTGCCCATACCGTATGTCTTAGTTGGGGTGTTCACCTAAGGAGAGAGAGAAATATTATGGTTGGTGTACAGACCTATATGCATAACCACATTAAAATAGTTTGTTGCACTCACAGAAATAAAGACCAGATCAGCTTCTTTAATGGCAGAGTCGATATCTGTGGAGAAGAAGAGGTTCTTCCCACGACAAGACAACACCACTTCATTCAGGCCTGGCTACAACAGCAAGAAAAAGAGACACATTTCAGGACTCATGCAACAAAGATTTCTCTTTATAAAAAAAATGTATAATTTTTTATTATTTTTTTTTTAAAACACTTTGAAATTTCTGTCATCACTTACTAACCCTCAAGCTGTTCCAAACCTATATGAATTTATTTCTTCTGCTAAACACAAAAGATGATATTTTGAAGAATATGGGTAACCAAACAGTTGATGGGTCTCACTGACTTCCAATGGGGCCCATCAACTATTCATACAGGTTTGGAAAAACTTGAGTAAATGATGACAGAGTTATCATTTTTGGGTGAACTATCCCTTTACACTAAATTTGTAATTAGCTAAAGCATTTGAAGTATTTCTTTACATTTACCAAATGATTAATGAGAAAATGTATGTGTGTGCACCTTTAACTTGGATATAGTCAGTGTCCCGGTAGTGGGGGACACTTGGCTTTCTTTTTATTGCCTTTTTTCATCACATATTTTAGTAATAATCATCATAAATTAGGTATCATTCGAAAGCTTAAACACTCAAAATTTGGAAATTGGACATTGCCTTACCACGGAAACTGTACTTTAAATCATTTTATTATGAAAAATATATATTCAGTTTTTGTGTTAAAAAAAAAAAAAACGTTTATAATGTTCTGCACTATTGTGATATGGTAAAAACTTTTTTTACACTTCCACTTTTTTCTTTTTCCTCTCAAAAAAGGTCTTCTTTAAAAATAGACAAACCTTAGGTCTGTATTCCAAGGCATTCATAAATTACAAGCATTTAAGTTCAGATCTATGCTCACAAAGGGGGTGACAGTTTACATGTTAACTCTATTATTCCTTTTACGTTGTTACCTCATAGATAGGCAGAGTATCAGAGTTCCAGGCTTTGATCCGGGATTCATTAACATCCACCACTGTTACAGTGATCTCAGGACACATGCTGGCAATGACACTACATGTCGGACCACCAACATACCCAGCACCTATACAGCAAATCTTTTTAATCTGAAACATCTGAAAAAAGAGAAAAAGATAGAATCAAGGTGACAGTTTATGGCCATAAATTGTGTGCGACACATTTTGCGATGATTATGAATGGCCGCTTATTAACCAGCAGAATACAATTCATCCTCTTCAGCAGGGATCCTAAGGCACCTAAGGTGGTCAGTATCATATTACTAACCCCCGGGGGGGTGGGGGCATTAAAGGGATAGTTCACCCAGAAATTAAAATTGTCATCGTTTACTCCCACTTAAGTTGTTCCAAACCTGTATATATTTCTTTGTTCTGCTGAAGACAAAGGAAGATATTTGGAAGAATGTTTGTAAACAATCAGATCTCGCCCCCCATTTACTACCATAGTAGGGGGGAAAAATACTAAAGTAGTCAAATGGGGGGCGAGACCTTTGTGTACAACAGAACAAAGACATTTATACAGGTTAATTGGAACAACTTGAGGGGGAGTAAATGATGACAGAATTTTCATTATTGGGTGAAATATCCCTTTAAGTAGTGACGAGAAGTCCGGCTCCTCTGCGACATTCGGTTCTTTTGAACAGTTCGTCCCAAAATCCGATTCAACGATAATTTTATACAGTACATAATACATTATATATTCAGCAATCTCTTGATAAATGTAATTAAATTCCCAATCCTAAAATCAACCTTTGTCTCATTTGTTTGTTACATTTGAAATAAAATGTTAAATTTATTATAAAATAAGTTTGAATATTTAAATTTAAATAAATTATATTTCACCGCATCAGTCCAATCCTTAATTCAGAAATTCTCTGTTCAGCGGGCTGTTGACTCGACATCGACAATCGCTCCAACTGATTCAACCCGATTCGCGAATGAATCATTTAGAGCTGTTTAGCGAAACGGAAGAATCGACTCAAAAGAATGAACCGTTAATGTAATTAACGTTTATGGCTCTTCTTTTAAGAGCCATAAAATAACTAATAAAAGAACCAGAGGTCTAAATTTAAAGATAGATAAAAGTAAACGCAATTATTATTAAGTTGTTGTTTGCAAAAAGTTTTGTTGCCTGTTGACGCATTAACCATGTAAAATGTAATGAAATGTATTATTTATTATTTGACTGCTAATGTTCTCATGATGAATACATGATTATTTTAACTCTTTAAACTTTTAAACTGATCTGTTCAATCATTTAAGTTATAGATTAACGTATATAATATGATCAGTTCAGATTCTGTATAGCTTCAATCACAAAAACACAATTTTAAATGATTTCAATAAGATCCACTTTAAAATATATTTAAAATAAATAAATAAATAGCTATAATACAGACTTACCTTGTCTCACAGTGAAGTTCTTCAGTTAAAACACTCCTCTGTGTGACTCAGGGAAGTATACAGGTAACGTTAAGGTTCCTCCGTCTGAGGTGCCTTGTTCCCGAATGAATAAAACTACTATATCTCCTCGATACAGAAACTCACGAAGAACACACACACACATTCACTCGTACACACACACACACACACACCCACCGGGAGGAGGATAGCAACGTAAACACTTCAGAGAGGGGAGGGCATGGGCGTCTGGGCGTCTGCTTCCGGGGCATGAAGTCTTTTCAAACTAAGAGCCTCATTAACTTGAGCAAGCGAAAACTAAATCTTAGTTTGTCTGTGATTTAAAACGAACAAATGAACTGTCATAGATCGAAACAGGTTTTTTTTTACTATTTAAATCTAATTAGGCAAGCTCCTCAATATAAATACGTCAAAAGCGAATACTGGCACTTTGACATGAACATTATTACAGCGAAACATACGTGTGGATAACGGAGACGTTCAGAAGCAGCCAATCAGTGACTGGAAGGTCTCGGTGACGTAATTTCAAAGGAAAGCATTAGTGGTCTTTTTGACGCAGAAATTGCTCTTGAGAGTAGAGTCATACTAACAAGTTCTAACTAGAAATGTATAAAAGACACTAACAACCACCAATAAATAGTCCCATACCCACATTAAAAGAAAGACAAAACGTGATGCTATTGTTCATATTTATTTTAAGTAACCAAAAGTGCATAGATCAAGCCCTTTCACATAGAGCAGTTTCATTAGAACAGTGTAAGTAGACAGAATTGAATTTACATGCCCTAAAATCCACACCACCACCTTAACAGAACCTACAAGAAAATCATTAGTCCGTCCAATTAAACAAATTGACTTTTGTGTCAATAAGACATTCTAACATTTCCACAGAACTGAAGTGACAGGAAAGTTTCCCAGTAAGTTTCACCACACTTGAAGTGGAGCAGATTAACATCCTATCTTTGGTGTTTTTCCGGAGCTTTGCTTTCTGTACTCATGTAAAGTTGCCAAAACCAAAGTGTAACAGTTGGTAGATTTGCCTTTAAGTTTAAAAGGGAATCTCGCTCTTTACAAATATTACCAAAAGTCCACAGTAACCCATTTAAATCTTATTTTGAAAGATAAACTTGTTTTTTAGATTTTCATCACTGAAATTTGGCAGATTCCCCATACCATTTGACTAACTGTTCTAGTAAGTATAGCTACATAATGATTCCTGAGCAAACTCAACAAAACTCTATTCAGAATGGCATTTAACTGTCTATACTAGAAGATGCACTGACGATTTTTATACATGAAGGATAAATAGACTGTCAGAGTCGTCAGGGTGGAGAGGTCTGCTTTAGATCAGCTCTCTCTTTGTGGTCAACAGACCTCAAACCATGACAACATTCACACAGCCATGACTACAGTAATAAGAGCCAAGTAAATACTGGAATACGCCCATTTTATTAGTTCCTCTTGCACAAATTTTTGGCTTTTAAGAAGCGGTCTTGGTCAACCCCAAATGTGTGAATCATTTTAAGTACGTCTGCATTCAGAATGACCCAATACAGAGTCAAGGCTCACGCTCCTACCAATGACATCATGTCTGTGAAGTCATCATAGCTTTGGAATGTATAAGCTACCAAAGGACACAAGAAATATTATCCTCTCCACCTCAGTCTACTCGAAAATAACCCAAATCTCTTGACAACACTCGATAACTAGGTAACCTTTACTCTAGATTGCAATTTATATTTAGGCTGATCTAGGGTAAGTGTCATTATATATGCCTATATGTCATTTAAACAACTTGCTAAATACCTAATGATGCTTTATAATAAAAATAAAAGAAGTAAGAAATTGAAGACTGAGCTATATAAACCTGGAAATTATCAGACTCTAACAATTCAGCATCTTCACCACTTGGACAACTTTCTTTTTTTGCTTCCTCTTTATAGAAACACATTGTTATCCAAGCATCGGTGTAGATCACCCTCTTGATATTGGTCTAGAGAATTTGGAATCAGAAATATGAGAGATGATTAAAGAAAACGAATAAGTTATACTGGTCACAGTAGCTGATCAGGTGGAAGCTGGATTAAAAGATCAAATCTTTTGTGCAGGGTTAAATCTCTAGTCCACTGGAGGTGCTGGTGGCTCTCTGCCATGATTCTGAAAAAGATCCATACAATGACAACAATTACAATTCAAAGAAATTACAATACAGTATTAAGTGATTCAAAGTTAAAGCAGCCCATAATACATATTAGATGATTTACTGATGGTTAAAACCTATTAAGGATGTATACTTTGCTACACTTTCTGATTACCGTTATCATGTGGAGGTCATCAACATGTGAGAAATGCCTTTATGCAAGAAAAAGTGAGGGTATGCTACAGATTGAAATACAGAAGTGCCAGTACTGCATAACGGCCCACTTCGAGCACTGCTTGTAAGTGATAATTGACAGAGTTTAATCATTATACTGTAATGCTCATTCATTAAAGATTTGAGGGAGTTTGTCTGGCATGACTTACGCCATGAGGACTGGAGGGCTTGCTGCTGGTTGAAGGGCCCCTCAAGCTGGCTGGGCGGAACAGAAAAAGCACGAGAGCTAGAACTATCCATCCCATAATAATCATGGGCAGAGTGATGTCCCCTTCTACTGAGGAGTTGGGGCCAGGCACTGTGTACATACAAAACTCAATTTAAAAACACACATATGTGCTATGTGTGATTTGCCTTCTTTTTTTAATTTTTTGTATGGACAGACTTACTCTCCTGAAGGCACTCTGTGTCTGTACAGTAGGACTGGGACTGTCTCAGCTTGGAAAAGAATCACAAAGGCAATATTTTATCATACAGGCTAAACAAAAACAATACTATATGGATGAAATTACAACATTCTGTGTGGATGTGGGATTCTACCTGAAAGCAATTTTAGGACAAAAACTGATGCTTCTATATTACACTAATTCATAAAACATTAATTGAAATTGAATTTGACCTGATTGAAACAATCAATGTGGGTATTCCTCTGCAAAAAGTTTCATACATATAATAATTATTGATATTATATGATTTCATATTTGTACTTCTGTATTTATACCACAAAAAGCACGCTATCTGTTGTTTTTAACAGGGCGAAAACTATTCAAATGTTTCCTCTACAAACAGTTGAATCAAGTGTTATTTATTTTCTTGGCTAAACTAAAGAATCACTAGCGCCCTCTACTGGTCATTAATTCAGACTACAACAGCAAAATTATTAGACCCCTAGAAATATTTTAAAAAGATAGGTATTTTCTATGATCTTTTTCTAAAATATATTTTTAATAAAGACAAAAAATTGCCTAGATGAGGTTGGTCCTGAATATGAAGTTCCTTCTGTTATTGCATTTGCCACAACAGCTCTTGAAAACTACAAACCAGTCTGGAACATAGAGGCCCTGTCAGATTGGGACACATCCAAATGAAATTGAAACTAAATAGCTTTCTACACAATTACAAAACAAACATTTTTTTGAAAGAAGTCTCTTATGCTCATCAAGGCTACATTTGTTTGATCAAAATACCGTAAAAACAGTAATATTGTGAAATATTAACATTTAAAACAACGGTTTTCTCTCTCTCTCTCTCTCTCTCTCTCTCTATATATATATATATATATTTTTTTTTTTTTTTTTTTAAT
>RJVU01075617.1:7380417-7391464 GCA_003731715.1 Anabarilius grahami
ACTGCATAAAATGTTGTACACATAAAGAATAGAAGAGTAATTTTGGAAAATGTTTGGAAAAACAATGCAACATAAATTAAGATTCCAGTCATCTCAGTCCCAGCATGATTTTCTTGAACTTCCTTTCTTATTTTCTATACCTAATATTACTGAAATTGCAAGGTTCTCTCAAAGTTATGAACAAAACATTCATTTAAAGTTATCTGGTCTTTAATAATGTTCTCAAAACGTTACCATAAAAACATTCTTATAACACATTTTTGTTAGCTGGAATAGCTTGTACAGTCACTGAATCAGTAAAGTGTTTTTAAAATTATTATTTTATGTTTTTTTTTTATTTAATTATATCATTGTCTACAATTTATAATGGTATTATTGGCATCAAAACGCAGACTCATTATTGGCCGGCTCCTGTGTCAGCAGCACACGCATGCATCACGTGAACAGCGTCGGCCAATTCTGAGCCGGCGTTCTGACACAGAACCTGGAACCGCTGAACATAAACAGCGTATGAGAATGACAGGAGAGTCGAATTTGTGGAATAAAGTCGTAACATTAAGGTTGAACCACTGTAGTCACGTTGACTATTTTAACGATGTCTTTTCTGGACCATAAATGATGGTAATTACGTTGCTTTGTACAGGGGGTAAAACAAAATAACTCTTGGATTTCATCAAAAAATATATTAATTTGTGTTTTGAAGATGAACAAAGTTTCTTGCGGGTTTAGAACGACATGAAGGTGAGTAATTAATGACAGAAATGTCATTTTTAGGTGAACTAACCCTTTAAAAATGGGTGTAATTTTCAGAGATCTAAAGAGTACCTGAAAACCATACTTGTGTAAATACAAATACGTTACAGCGAAAATGATTCCATTACAAGTTACAATTCACCAATTATAATACGACTTGAGTAAAAGTCTTAGAGTATCTGATTTTAACAGAACTTAAGTATTTTACTCATGCTGAACGTAGGCTCAGAGATGCACTAGTCCTCAACACCTGAGAGACATGCCAGTGAAAATAAGAAACAATTGATTTGTAAGATAAGAAATAATGTTTATTTTCTAAAATCAAAATAAAACCGAACACATCAGTAATAGTATTGCAATAAATCAAGGTCAACACAACAGCCTCTTAAATGTCTACAAACTCTCAAATGTCAGTTAAGCTCAAGTGCACAAAAAGGCCATAAGTAAACCAATATCCTTTAAAAAGGTCTTGTCAATATAGTGAATAAATAAAATAATGTTAAGTACAATTAAATAGTCAAAGTCTACTTGCACTGGATGTGCTGGTTCGAGCCTCATCACCATCTGCAGTCATTTTCCTCATCTAATAAATCAAACACCTGCGATTCAGCAACTCGCTGCTAATGCACTCGCATTCACGTAAAGTAGTCTTGTTGACAAGTTTGGGTGAGTAAAGGCTAAAGGCAAAACTCACAAGATATAGTACCTTCAATGCCCTTAGATGGCGATATTGCTTTTTTATAGCAGAAACAAACTGCTGCAGAAAATGTTAGGTGCCACGCAAAATGTAATGTGTAATTGCATTACTCATTACAAATGCATTGGAGTAAAAAGTACATTTACTTGTTCAAAAATGTAGTCAAGTAGAGAGTAAAAGTTGCTAATATCTTTGATACTCAGTACAACTACAAAGTAGCCAAAAAGATACAGTACAGTAACTAATTACATTTACTTAAATACTTTACACCTCTGGTAATTTTGTAGGGTGAATAGGGAATTTTGCACTTTTGATCTCTGTGGTTTACTTTAATATCACCCCAAGACTAAAAAAATGACATGTCTTATAATGTTGGCATGATGTTTTCTTCTTTGAAAAGAGAAAAAACAAACAAACATGATGCTACATGACATGCAACCACTTCTAGTGTGCTTTGCACCAAACAATCTTTCCTGGCTGTATTTATAACCAGAGTTAGTTCATTTTTGGGGGTGTTATTTAGAGAAGCCTGTCACACTAATTTGCATGAAATAAAAGTTGTAATAGTCTTTGTTTATTGTGATGTATTTCCAAGTGAAACGGCTTATCGAACAAGAAAAAATATGGGGTGGGACTTGATTTCATCCATCGGGAATTGATTGGATCATTGTGGTTTGCTGTTGTTCTGATCTCACACTCTCAAAAAGGATGTGTTAATTAATAACACATTTTTTGTGTTATGGCTATTTTAACACATTTTGTGTAATTTTAAGTTGATCATGTGTAAAAAGAAAAAGAAAGAGAGAGAGAGAAACAACACAGTGTGTCCAACACAATATGTGTTAACTATCATCCAATCACATTGCTGCAACGTCACTCCACGCCTCAAGAAGCAAGTTCGCGCCTCTTTTTCCATCGATGGATGACTTGGATGCACGCGTCAGGTATTTCCATTTATTTTTTATTAGAAATTGTCAAATATAAATTGTCAAATGTATTTTATTATTGTTATTTTTTTTAGACGGTCAAAATGTGCATTTAGTTAGCGACCTCTACTGTGTACGGGTATTTTCCGTTGACGCGAGAGGCAGTTGAACAAGGCAGAAACCGCGTCTGATAGTTAACGTTAGTGCTTCACAAATGATTTTTGTTTCTCCTCATACNAGTAAACAATTTACAAGAACAACATCCCATAATAGTGTTAATGGAGATAATTGCCCAAGCATTCAAACTTTGTGATTTGTTTTAATGTTTTGGAAACAAGACTTATGCTGCAGTTGTTTGAAAAAAAACAAAAACAAAAAAACTTTAATGTCTTATGATCCTTCAGAAATAATTCTAATATGCTGATTTGGTGCTCAAGACACATTTCTTACCTATATCAATGTTGAAAAGAATTGTGATGCTTAGTACTTCCATGGAATTTTTTTTTTTCAGAATTATTTGAATAATAGAAAGTTTAAAATAACAGAAACAGAAATATTTGGTTACATTATAAATGTCCTTACTGTCACTTTTGATCAATTTATTCAATTCTTGCTGTATAAAATATTACCTCAAAATAAATAAATAAATACTGACCCCAAACTTTTGAATGGTAATGTAATGTTTTTTTTTAAACAGTCTATGTGTTTAACAGATAATTTTGTAGGTAACATTCAAATATCTTAATTTATATTCATTTTCACATACAATTGAATGTACATATTTATTTGATAGGCCTATATGATTTGCTATTGATTTGTTAATTAAAAATATAAATTGTTTGCAAAAAGTGCAGGGTGAGGATGTGTTTTGCCTGTATCACGTGGGAGTGAAACAGATGTATCCACGATATCATGTGACAGCAGCACACCATATGGGACTGATACTAGATCTGAAAGCTTTCTGGATCTGTCAAGAGCCCTGCTTTTCTACGCATAATATCTCCACTCCACCTGATTCAACAAAGAGGACAAACGCAGTGTTCTAGTGCAGCGTTTGAGTTTTCCAGGCTCTCATTGTGTTTGCCAGTGTTTGTACTGGAGCTCAGCGTACTGTTTAGGAGAGAGAGAGAGGGAGGGAGAGAGAGAGAGAGGGGTGTGAAAGTGAAGCTCTATCAGTCTTTGCGGACTGGAGGTTCAAAAACAGCGGAAGAGAGAAAGAGAAAGAGTGAGAGAGAGGGGAATCAATCAGCCATGGCAAATATCGCTGTGCAGAGGATCAAGCGAGAGTTTAAGGAAGTGCTGAAAAGCGAAGAGGTTTGCAAAACGTTACTTTTCTCTATTTTCTTGCCCGTTGAGAACAAACACAAGGACTTTTGGGGATAATCATCCAGAAGCCAATGAGCTAGCTTAGCCTGCTAAGCTAATGTTAGCATGAGCTGTTAAATGGCCTTTAGATACGGAAGTCATACATGTAAAATTGTGCTTTCTGTGATGTTTTAAGACGGAAGCATGTTCGAAATGCGAAAATCGTTTATAGACACAACAGAGTACGGCTAGATTTGTGGTGGCACACGCTGAGCTTTAGCTATGGAGCTAACATGCTATTTGACATAGTTAGCCTTCTAGCTTCACTAACACTACTTTAGTGTGCTGTGGTAATATTAGCTTGTGTTTATCGCCCATTAACGTGTTTTCTTTTTTTAAATACTTTTTTTTTTTTTTACTCTTTCCCTGGTCCTTTTCCGTGTCCTGACATGTTCTATTAGGGTCAGTTAGCAGGACTGCTAGGCTGTTTGAGTAGTTTTCAGTAGTGCATGACCATGGCTGTTTCAAAACCTTTTGAGCTGCCTACCTAGACAGCATTTTTGGGAATCATAAGCACCTACCATGCTATCTACCTAGGCAGTTCATTATGTTTTGAGACAGCCCCACTATTATATACTGGTCACTTCTTTGTTCTGGGCAAAGGAATTAAAGAAAACTTCCATGTCTCTCTTGCTGAACGTTTGATTCTGACTTTTTTTTTTTCCTGATCACAGTTAAGTGCACAATAGTTAACTTTTTTCATTGGTTTCCATTTTTGTTTTGCTTTATAACAGACAAGTAAAAATCAAATAAAAGTAGATCTGGTGGATGAAAACTTCACAGAGTTAAAGGGTGAAATAGCAGGACCACCAGACACACCATATGAAGGTAGCGAGACTATTTTCATCAGTTTTCTTTATTGCTGCGATGATGTTCGCAAATACATTAATGTTGTAGATAAGATTGTAACTTACAAGCTATTTTTCCCCCACAGGAGGCAGATATCAGCTAGAAATCAAGATTCCTGAGACATATCCTTTTAATCCACCCAAGGTAATCTTTTTTTTTTTTTAATAGTTGATATTTTTATGATTATGAGTTATTGTGGTTAATATTTAAGGTAAAAACAATCTAGATTAATTCTATGTGAAACAGGATTTTCAATAGAAAAGCATGTTGGGTGGGACTTTACCTGTCAGGAATTTATTGGATAGTTAATAGTGGGTCTTGCATACCATAATGTAGGCAGGTGTTTAAAGACAAATAACCATGTTCACTTAATATTAAATATTAAAAACTTACTTACATTTACTAATTTGTTAGCACTTTCTTTTGCTCCAGTTGAAAGTTAGAGTGAGGAGTATTATTAAATCAACTAAAACTTCAATTTTATCCCAGTGGATGTATGAACAGGAGCAGGATCTCATTTGGTTCCATTTAAGTCCAGATAATTTTACTGACCTGATTAAAGGCTGGAATACACAACATGACTTTTGCCCTGATTTAAGGCTTGTTCACACAAAGAACGATAACTAATATTAGAGTAACTATAAAGATAACTATTTCAGAATCCTCAACAGAGGACAGTATTGCTGTGTTTATAATAAGAGTGCTGCAGTTTGTTCGTCTGCCCCTTTAATGCTCAAGCTCTTAAAGCAGGATAGATTCTTATGGGCTGTCAAAGTTTTTATTGTTCATCAGCTGGAAAAAAATAGTTCTGAAAGTGATTAGAATGATATTGTTTCTCTGTGTGCAGTTGCCGTTATAGTTATGGTATGGACTCTGCTGCACTTTTATATTTAGAATGATTTTTACCAACTATATTTTTATCATTATAGTAATCATCCTTTGTGTTAACAGTTCTTTGTGCGAACAAGTCAAGACTAGTTGCAAAAAATCAGAGCCTGTCTGCAGATTTAATCAGTCTTCCAGCCTTAAATTGACTAACACTTGCCTTAATTAACAAAGCAGTGAAGAACTGTGGCAGCTAATTCTGTTCATGTAATAACTACTACTGTTAACATTATATAAAAATACCTAAATCTTCTAAATGTGACTGTAAACTAAACACTGAGATGAATGTTTAATGATTTATGAATTACAAATTTCTGTTGTCAAGTTATATCAGGGCAATAATTTAATTTTTTCTTTTCTTTTTTTTGTCCCATACAAGTGTTTAATTTTTCCTTTTTAAAAATGTTTAATCTGCACACATGTACAATAAGAAAGAAGTGTGATAAATTATGATCAAAGAACTTTGAAGTTAAAAAAATAAGTTTTGTCATCTTTTTCAGGTGCGGTTTATTACTAAGATCTGGCATCCCAATATAAGTTCAGTTACTGGGGCAATATGTTTGGACATTTTAAAAGACCAATGGTGAGTGCTTATTAATGAATGAGTATGACGTCTAGTTTATTATCGTCGCGCATATATCCTACATTATCTAATGCTTTTGACACTGCACTCTAAACTATTGCATTTATCTCTTTCCTGTTCCTTTTTTAAACGATTCTGTACTCTTCAACTCCTACTTATTCTGTCTTCACTTCCTGTGTACAGGGCTGCAGCTATGACTCTGCGAACAGTCCTGCTCTCACTACAGGCTCTGTTAGCTGCTGCAGAGCCAGATGATCCTCAAGACGCTGTAGTAGCAAATCAGGTAAATGTGTGTGAAATATGCAGCTGTCAGTGTGTCTGTCTGACTGAGAATGTGCAATAACAAAGCATAGCAAACCTTTCAAGTACATCACTCTTGTGGTTTTTTGCAGTATAAGCAGAATCCAGAAATGTTCAAACAAACTGCCCGTCTCTGGTCTCACGTTTATGCTGGTGCTCCCGTGTCCAGTCCTGAGTACACACGCAAAATAGACAAACTTTGTGCAATGGGCTTTGACAAAGTAAGTACTGAACCTGGACAGCTGCTAGTGTGGTTAAAAATTCAGATATGCACAGACTACAGCAGGGATGGCAACCTTAGAGACACGTGGCACTATTGGCACGTGTTGCCTTTAGCTTTCAGCACATTACTTGATATAAATTAGAATTGAATACTGTCACTGAGTTTTTAAGATTGTCATATTACGGTCCTTAAAAGGGTCGGTTTACCCCAAAATGAAAATTCTGTCATTATTACTCACCCTCATATCATTCCAAACTCGTAAGACTTTCGTTCATCTTCGGAACACAAATGAAGATCTTTTCGATGAAATCTGAGAGATGTATGTTCCTCCGTTGACGGCCTTTGCAACTGAAACTTTGACGCTTCCGGAAGAGGTTTGTTCTTGTGCATTATTCATGTTCGGTTGAGCTTCTGCCTCTGTTTGCTGATCAATGAACTTTTTGACTCAGGTGCAAAAGCAGTCAATAGAGGGATAGACATCTCTCAGATTTCATCAAAAAGATCTTCATTTGTGTTCTGAAGATGAACAAAAGTCTTAAGGATTAGAATGATGTGATGGTAAGTAATTAATGACAGAATTTTCATTTTGGGGTGAACTAACCCTTTAACATTATATACAATGATGGTGGCTTTTGAACAGCAAATTTTTGCCTTTTTTTTTAATTCAAATGTCTTTAAGAGTCTGCTCAATAACTGTAATATCGTTTTCATCTAAAAAAACAACAACGCATAAACAAGAAATTCATAACTTTGAAAGTGATTATTAAAAAACATCACAACCTTCAAGAAGCAGCTGAAGACATACCTCTTACACAAGCACTTAACCACCCCACGACCTTAAACCAGTGCACTTGCAAAAAACAAACAAAAACAATTCTCTGTATTTCTCCTCTTATCTAGCGTGCATCATAATGTAGTTGTCAAATAAACCTGTTATTGTATATTACAAATATTGTTGTCTCCCTGACAAATTGCTTTGTTCCTCTATTGTAAGTCGCTTTGTATAGTGTCTGCTAAGTGCATAAATGTAAATGCAAAAAAAAGTAGGACAGTCAGGGACATTGTTCTATCCATCGGTTGTTGATTGAATGGTGACAGATCTAAAAGCAAGCTTGCAGTTGATTGTAAGAAAGACAGGGTTTAAGAGGACTAAATGTTTGGAGAAGTTCGGCATGCATCACCAGAGAGAAGTCTCGAGATCAAGTTATGACATTTTAATAAAAAAATGATTGTCAAAATTAATAAAAATAAAGCATGGATGAATCATTCAGAATAAGATAAATAACACAGAAGTAGGGTGAAATTTTCATTTTGATAAAGTATTAGTCCATTTTTTATTTACACTGTTTACTGCGGTGTGAGACTGCTAAAACAAAACAAAAGTGCCAGTACCGCACGTTTGTTTGTAATCCAGAGTTAAATAATTAGGCATCTTTTTTTTTAATCCAAGGATAATCTGAGATGCCTTACAGGTCGCCAACCACAGTGGCTGGCAGACAAGGCAAAATTACGTTTGTTAATTTTTCACCCTGGTAAAGATGCATTCTTGGGTTATCACCACAAGACTTAACATCAAAGTAGTAAACTACTAAACCTATTATACATTATAAAATAAAATAAAAAAGACAAAAGTTGCCAACACCCTTTACTACAGTGTTTGTAAATACATATTAGTCATGTATTACACAATGAAAATGAATCCTTATTTTTAGGTTAATGTTTTTACATATGTTGACATACACTACCATTAAAAAGTTTGGGATTGGTAAGATTTCTACTACAATTTAAAAATAATGTTTTACAGTACCTGTCAAAAGTTTGGAAACAGTACAATTTTTAAATGTTTTTGAAAGAAGTCTCTTAAACTCACTGAGGCTGCATTTATTTAATCAAAATACAGTAAAAACAGTAATATTGCAAAATATTATTAAAATTATTAAAGATTTTTCTATTTGAATATATTTTAATATGTAATTTATTCCTACGATTCAAAGCTGAATTTACAGCATCATTAGTCCAGTCTTCAGTGTCACATGATCCTTAAAGGGATAGATCACCCAAAAATTAAAATTGTCATCATTTACTCACCCTCAAGTAGTTCCAAACCTGTATGAATTTCTTTGTTCTGCTGTACAGAAAGATATTTGGAAGAATGTCAGTAACCGAACCAATCTCGCCCTCCATTGACTACCATAGTATTTATTTTTCCTCTAAATTGAGACGCAGCTTGTGTGTGTGTGTGTGCGTGCATATAGAACTATTTTGTTCGCATATAGAACTATTTTGTGTTCGCAAACAGCGATGACGTTTTTGTGGGTGGAGCCTACCTGGTGGCAGAAAATGACACTTCTGCAGTAGCAGTCTGTGGAAGCCACGGAACAAAAGTATAAAAAAGTTAATTTTGAGTTTATATCTTAAAATTCTGACCTTTTTTCTTGCAAATCTGAGTTTATATCTCACAATTCATAGAAGGAAAAACTGAATTGTGAGATATACTCGTTATTCTGTCTTTTTTCCTCAAGAGTTGATATCCCTCAATTCTGACTTTTTCCCCTCAGAATTGTGATATAAACTCACAACTGTGAGTATAAAGTCCAAAATGGGAGATAAAAACACACAAATGCAAGAAATAAAGCCAGAATTGTGAGATAAAAATGTAATAGGCTATGTTTAAAAGTTATCTGTGTAAAATGTTATAGGTTTAAATATTTCATGCTGTAACTATGTATGTACGTCCCCTATGAACTGCATATGTGAATATTATAGACTTGCTGTTTACATCAAATTCATGCTTTAATAGTTGACTAATAATTGCAGGTTTCATAAGTCCAGTCTGTGACTTGCAACATAAACGTCTGTGTTTAGCTTCAAAGGGTGTCTTCAATGCCGGTATTCTATTCTGATTCTGACATCAATAGGCATTCATTTTTCTCTTATTCTGTGGATTTTGCCCATTTTCCTCCACTTGTTACTGCAATTTTTCTGCCACCACTATGCGCACAGCTGCAAGTGACGTAACTGTGATGTCTGCTCCAAATTGGTCGATAGGGATAATGATAAAGGATAAATGAATTTCTTTCTTCTGCTGAACACAATGAGAGGTCCATCAACTGTTTGGTTACCCATATTTTATATATCATCTTTTGTGTTCAGCAGAAGAAAGAAATTCATACATGTTTGGAACAACTTGAGGGTGAGTAAATGACAGAATTTTCATTTTTGGGTGAACTATCCCTTTAATGCGCAATTTCACATGCTTCAGTAATTTCTATGCTTTATTAGCGTTCAGTTATTTTTGTGTGATAAAGGTGCCCTAGAATCAAAAATTGAATTTACCTTGGCATTGTTGAATAACAAGAGTTCAGTACATGGAAATGACATACAGTGAGTCTCAAACACCATTGATTCCTCCTTCTTATATAAATCTCATTTGTTTAAAAGACCTCCGAAAAACAGGCGAATCTCAACATAATACCGACTGTTACGTAACAGTCGGGATCATTAATATGTACGCCCCAATATTTGCATATGCCAGCCCATGCTCAAGGCATTAGACAAGGGCAGGCAGTATTAATGTCTGGATCTGTGCACAGCTGAATCATCAGACTAGGTAAGCAAGCAAGGACAACAGCGAAAAATGGCAGATGGAGCGATAATAACTGACATGATCCATGATTACATGATATTTGTAAATTGTCTTTCTAAATGTTTCATTAGCATTTTGCTAATGTACTGTTTCTTACTGTATTCACGGAGACAAGAGCCGTCGCTATTTTCATTTTTAAACACTTGCAGTCTGTATAATTCATAAACAACTTCATTCTTTATAAATCTCTCCAACAGTGTGTAATGTTAGCTTTAGCCACAGAGCATAGCCTCATTCAGAATTAAATGTAAACATCCAAATAAATTCTATACTCACATGATCCGAAGCATGCATGCAGTATGCATGACGAACATTTTGTAAAGGGTTATTGGAGGGTTATATTAGCTGTGTGAACTTTGTTTATGCACTGTATTATAGTCGAGAGCTCGGGGGGGCAGGGAGCACGAGATTTAAAGGGGCCGCAGCCTGAATCGGTGCATAGTTAATGATGCCCCAAAATAGGCAGTTAAAAAAATTAATAAAAAAAACCTATGGGGTATTTTGAGCTGAAACTTCACAGACACATTCAGGGGACACCTTAGACTTATATTACATCTTGTGAAAGAACGTTCTAGGGCACCTTTAAGGATTTTGAATTAATCGCATGCATTAACATTGACAGCCCTAACATTTTTAACATTGATATTAATGATGTTAGAATGATTTCTGAAAATTCAGCTTTGCCATCACAGGAAAAAAAACATTTTAAAATATATTAAAGTAGATTTCGTATCTGTAAATTTTATGTAATAATACCTACGTATTAACACACACACGTGTGTATGTATGTATATATGTATATATATATATATATATATAT